>JAHHFK020001154.1:0-47500 GCA_024533555.2 Aedes koreicus
GACGACGAAATCATGTTTTGGCCGGATCTTGCAAGCTGTCATTACGCGAAAAAAAACATTAGATTGGCTAACTGAGCAAAACATACCATTTGTACCGAAAAATAATAATCCACCTAACGTGCCTCAGGCTCGTCCAATTGAAATTTTTTGAAGTGTTCTCAAACGTATGGTGTACGACAATGGCTGGGAAGCTAACAATGAGTAAGAAATAGACCTAGACTACCGTCCAGAATCTGATTTAACATGTTCGCCGTACACTGCGTAAAATCGAAGATAATGGTCCATTGAGCGTACTGTAAATATGTTTTTCAACAATTCATTAATAGAATGAAATACCCTGAAGAGCATTTTAAAATCCGATGGTTTGATTTCAAGTACCATGCTTTTGAATTTTTCCCAGGACTTATGTTACATTTGTTACCATATAAAGAATAAAGTGATAACAATAAGTTTTGACTGCATTTTTCACTTCAGAATACTAGGTAGCGTTGAAAAGCTTAGTTCTGAGGCGATAGAATTCAATCGAACCTACTTCTTGTCACCTTATTTTATGAAAAGGTGAAGTCGATGAAAAGAAATCGATGAATTCTAATTCGCTCTTATTCCAGCTGTATTTTAATTTGATGATTTACTACTAATTCAATTTCAAGAATCATGTTTCACATGAAAAACATTTTTTCGATTAATTTGAAAATGCCCTACCATAATTTACAAGCTTACGCCCTTTAACGAAATAATGATAAAATAAATAAATAATGTGAACGCTAAATTTATTCGGAATCTTATTGGACTCTTGAAGCAACATAGGCAACGATTATGCAAAACTATAAATAACTTTAAATCAAACATAAAATGGAAATGCGCGTAAAACACATAATGGAACGCTCGTATGGTAGTAACTTATTTTTTGGTAAAATAGTCGCCAATTTAGCTATATTTGAGCAATAACCATCGAAGCGAAAATTGCACTGAAAACCACTCCCCAAGGAATGTTTACATATTCAGATTTATAGGCTTGAAAATCATCTCCATGAGTTGATGTAAATGTTTACACAGTGTAATCGAATTAGTATGTATCAAGTAATACGCTTCTGCAATCACGATTTTCAACTTTGATCAGGAACAACGTAAGTATTTACGCTAACGAACGTTATCAAATTTTGCCCTACGGCAACCGCCAATCCAAACTATTACCAGCATCATCAAAATCAACATCAACATTATCACAATCACCATCAGAGATAAATAAATAAGGGCTGACAATTGAACGGATCCTGATAGCAACAAAACGTTCTCTGTTAGGGGCCATTTCTTTCATCGTTATCGGTGGCCGTTAAATTTGCTAGGTCAACATAATTAAAAGGTAACCTTTAGTGATAATAATTTACCTACATCAAACGTGCATTGGGTGTTTTGTATCTCAGGCCAAAGCGACACCTGTGGCTAAAAAAACATGGTCTATTGTCTCGTGTTTGCCAAGTACAGCTTAGCTGCATCATCGTTCCGTTCTCATCAGCGACAGAGAATGACGAGAAGCGCCTAGTGAGCATAACAATGCCCATTTGTTTGGATACTGCTATATCATACGTGACCGTATGAGTGCCAACTGGTACCAACCGTGACATTCTAAGGTGGCCAGTATTATGTGTTATAAGCATTGGCGTGAATATCCAGGAGGGGGCTGTCCCTTAAGAGCGTCGACCAAAAATGTACAACGGCAATTCTTGCCATACAATCGATTACTTTTTTCTCTTCAGATCGAATCATGACCCCTCTCAGGCCCAAGTTCTAGTTACACCGGTGGTTATGTGTGCAAAGGGGAAGCGCCTCTTTTAATTATGCCAGTTATTTGATAACAACTCAACGATACTGCTTATCGCTATCGGCATTTTCAACATCTTTATCAGAAAACTGCCGTGGAAATTTCATGGTCCTGTTATGTTCATAGACCATCGGTATGATACGGGCTAGACTACTGGGCTAGAACGGATCATGATACGGTCTTCTCGACAAAACAAACTAAACCTTTTTGGCAGGTATTTATAAGTGTAATTCTAGAGACCTTATTCGTTTCAATAGGGTGAATGTGACAATGAGATATTCTCTCCTTTCGCATTCTCTCTCATTAATTACAGTGCCATTATAAAACTTTCGAGAGAATCTGAGAATGGAGAGACAATAGTGCAGTTTTGAAAATACTATGATTAATGTTTCTATCCTTTCATAAGGCTGTTTTGGATCAAGTTAAAAGCTTTGAAGTAAACTTTTTCTGGGTACATCAATATAGAATACTTTCTCGTAATTTCCTAAATTAATTTAGAGTAGGATTTATAAAACCATTCAGTTTCAAACTGGAACACAACAACATATTATGTTTCTGTTCATACACTTTATAACAATGTATTCAGCCTATTGTCCATCAAATATTGCAGGTAGATTGTTGAAGTGGGAAAAATAATTCCATTGATGTTTCTGAAAAAAGTAATAACGAATTCGATTTCAGAGGTTTCTTAAAGAACCAGCAGCTCCAATATTCTTTTTCTTCTTTTCTGAGCATTTAAAGTTTATTGTTTATCACACTTAACTTATTGTCTGATTCTCAACGTCTTATTCTAAATGCACTTCCTCAGTTATTAATTGAGTGCTTTTGATGTCAGGTACCATGTTTACATTAATCTGATTGTGTGGAAAGCAGTGGAGGTAAATGTATTGTATTTTGATATTATTTCCATAATATCTACATTTTCAATTACGACCAAATTGAACACACGCAACCGTCATGGGATAAAATATCATGTCATTCTTGTACTGTTTTCTACAGGCGACGAAACGTTTCTGTACTCTATGCTTCGCGTTCGCTTGAACCGTACCTATAAATTGTTGGTGGTGTGCGGGCCTCAAGATTTCGCAGCAGGCGACTGTATTGTGACAAATTTACATTTACCACTACTGGTGGCAAGTACTGTCATACGGAAAGTACGTACTGTACTTTGCGAATAACTCCTACACCATAAGAGTGTTAATTTTTAGTTAGAGAAATTGAACGTTGACCTATTTTCACAATTTTTTCCCAATTTGGAAATTTACGCCGAACTTTTTTATAATTTCTTATTGTCTTTGTCTTTTTTAAAGCAAATTGATGCTTTTTTGTGGAAAATATCTTGTTTTGATGCTCGCTGTTTTTTTAAAGGAAGTTTCTTGTTTTTTTTTCTTTTTTCAATTGAAGATTTAGAATTTTTATGGAAATTTATAATTTTTTAATTGCAATTTTTATTTTTACCAAAATCAATTAATTTTAAAATTTCACTCTTGATTAATTTTTTGAGCATTTGTATTTATGTATGGGATTTTTCAATTTTTTTTACTGTCACCCCCATTTGCTTACGTAATTTTTTTATGTTTTCCATATGGTAATTTTCTATTCTTCTTAGTTGTTTATATTTTTGTCCATTGCTGCAAGTGAATGCAAAGTTAACGTATTGCACAATTGTATACATCTATCCTCTGATAACGTAAAAGAAGCGTTCTAAACGAACTCAAATTTTTAACCTGCACAGTTAGAAAGGAGAGAATACAATGGCAATGTATAAAAACCAAAATGGGAATCGTTGAACTGAATTGGGAACAATAAGAGGTGATGGCTTCTTACAATATCTTACTTTCGTCGTTCTCAAATTCAGCGGTACATATAAAATGGTGAGTTGAATTTTTTAATGATGAGCCATCTTTTGAGGTTTGGGAACAGACAATAGTCCGAGGGAGCCAAATCGGGTGAATACAAAGGATGCGGAAGGAATTGGAGCCGTGGTTATAATGCTCTTTGCGCAGCGCATTGTCTTGCAAAAAAAAATTAATTTTCTCTTCATGAGAGGTCTTTTGGCAGCGATTTCGGCCTTCAATCGCTCCAAAAATGTACAGTAATACTCGTTAATGATGGTTTTATTCTTTTCGGGGTAGTCCACGAAGAGTATGACATGACAATCCCAGAAAACCGACGCATAAATCTTTCCGACCCATTGAGCCTCCCTAGACCGCTTCGGGGCGCTCGTGCCGGCTTCAGTCCATTGCCGGACACTCATTCTGTTCGCTGGTGTGTAATAGTGGATCCAGGTTTCAGCAACAGTTTCCGATCGACGCCAAAGCCAACACCATTTCATAAACTTTTTTGACATTGACCTCTGTAACCGCATCGGAGGGCCTGTCGCTGCGGCCACCACGAAACTCTCGAAATCAATATTTAACGGTCTTATCTGACGGAGCATTTGCCCCATAATACTTATGCAACTTTTCTTTTGTTTCCTTCGTTGTTTTGCCTTTCAAAAAAAAAAAAATGTCTTCTGAGAGAACGAAAATCGTTTTTATTCATATTCAACATGATGCCAAACACGTCAACAACAATCAGCTGTCAAAACAAAAATAAGGGCAGTATCGCACTGAAATTTGGCGTCTATGCTTAAATATGAACGGACTACAAGGCACTTTAACCTTTTTTGCAGTAGCATCGCATTCGGGCGGTCAAGGAGGTTACTTTTCACCATACCTATAGTACTTCGATAGAACAGATTCTGCATAAGCGGTGGTATATCAAAAAATCAAGCGACAATTTATTATACCTGTACTAGTACATATACTACTATATGTATCCCGGTACTCTCAAATATCCCTGAGAGTTGAGAAATGGCTAAAAAATTGTATTGTCAACGTTTCAACAATTGTACTGTCAACATTTCAACAACAAGTCACCCTTTCCTTGCTTTAAAACTTACTCCATACACTATGTTCACACTGTCGTTCTCTTGTGGAAATATCAATTCTATGTATATTTTTACCTGTGCTGCTATCATAATATTGTTCACCATGTGTCAAAATATTGATAACATTATATTAAGTAAATATCTTCAATATAGTCGTTTGCAAGACTTAAGAGCATTAAAAATATGATTATTAAAGTTAAATAAAGAACAAAACCAAAAAAAAAACAAAATGCAGAATTGGTTTACCAAAAAAAAAAATCTTTTGTCAAATTTGATTTGCATATTTCAATAAGTTCAATATTTTTAGTGAAAGTTATCCTCGGTTTTGAAGGGAATTTCAATATTTGCCCCATTTTTTCCTAGGTTCGCTCTTCTCTAAGTTGTGACTGAATTGTTAGCAGCTTTTAGTTAATCAATCGAATTAAAACATAAAGTTAATCTACTTTTATATAGCTTACACTGCTTAAGCATTAATGGGAACCATACAAATTAGAACCATGAAAATAACGCAAAATGAAACACAACAAAGATATTTGTAGACGGTGATAACGATGATATTCAGCAAATAATCAAAACATGGAAAAATATCTAAAGCATTCTGAAATTTAAAGATATTTTGCAATCACCGATGTTGTGAGTGACATCACTTTAAAAGATCACTATTCGAGCATATCAACAATCGATACTTTCTTCTTTAAAAAAAAACTAGCAATATCATTCAATGAATTGTTACTTAATGGCTTACACGAAAATCACCCCCTCCCCACCCTAAGCGGTCTATCGTGGTCATTTGCCAGAATTCCTCATCCCCCTATAATGACCATATGATTCCGGTGACCCCTACATTCTGCAGCAAAAATACAAAACTTCAATAATAGATTTCCTAAAAAATAAATTTATCCATTTATCACACGTTTCTGCTGTACTCTCACTTTCCGTTCTCTTTCATTAATTGCAGCGACATTATAAAACTTTCGAGGGGTTCTGTAGAACAAATCGAAAGCCAGCAATATTAGCTGGTATATTGAGCTAATTAGAATATAAAAGAAAGTAAACGAAGAGAGACATTCAATGTTACATTAAACCTGATGAAAAACATCTCTAGATATGCAGGTCTTGGGCTCAACCAAGTTAATCATGTAAAAAACAAGCAAAATTGCTATTTAGATTTTTTATTGACAAATATTGAGGAAAATTTCTGTGTAGCTGAATCACTTTTTCCATTACATTGTGGAAAAATGAAGCTTTTCATACAGCAATTGAGTTTTCTTTATTTATCCACGAATACAAAAGACCCGCCGACTTCGGATATGAAGAGGTCTTCCAATATCATTTAGCAAATTATGATATCATAAGAAACAAACTTATCAGAATTGATTGCAAAACCATTTTTAAGAACAAAGCAAATATTGAGACTTCTGTTGAGGCTTTTTATAAATTATTGTTTGAAATAATGTTTGAACAAGTACCACTCAAAAAAATAAGGCGACAAGGTAAGTTAAACAAACCAGCAGTTTGTTTAAAAACAAACAAATAAAAACAATTGAAAAATCGGAAACAAAAAGCACACAAAATATACAAAAGAGATGGTAACAGCAAAAACCTGGAAAACTACTTGAGTATTTGCGATGAACTGAGTCTAACCATAAAAATGCATTTTATGAGCACAATTCAAAAACTGAACTTGAAATTAAGTCTTGTCCAAAAAAAATTTCAATTATGTTAAAACTAAATTTAAATCTGACAATTTCCCATCTAGAATGCATCTTAACTCAAATGTTGATAATAACGCGGAAGAAATTTGCAATTTATTTGCAACATTCTTTCAAGAAATATATACCACATTTGCTGAAGAAGATCGCAATTGTGAATATTTCGATTTCTTCCCAGGATTTTCAAGGGAAATTGGAGTTAGTCAAGTCGAATTTCAAGACATCTTGCAAGGTTTGAAAAATTTAGACGTTTCTAAAGGTTCCGGCCCTGATGGAATACCACCCGTATTTATGAAAAACTTAGCATTGAAACTTACAGCACCTTTATTATGGCTATTTAATATGTCACTGAAATCTGGGATCTTTCCCAAACTATGGAAAAGTTCCTACCTTATCTTGCATTCCTAAACTTTTGAAGCAATTATTAATGAAAAAATGTTCACTCAAATCAAAAACAGAATGCCTACCAAGCAATATGGATTCTTCAAAGGACGACCAACTAGCACAAATTTACTGGAATGCGTTAACTACTCTCTGATAGAAATGGACAATGCTAACCATGTAGAAGCTCTTTATACAGACATCAGCAAGGCTTTTGATCGCATTGACATACCCATGCTTCTTTTTAAATTGTGAAAAATGGGAATTGAGCCAGGAATTCTCAAATGGATCGAATCCTATCTCACCAACCGTCAACAAATAGTTAGATTCAAATGGAAGAAATCAAACCCTATTCATGTCACCTCTGGAGTCCCTCAAGGCTCTCATTTAGGCCTCCTCTTATTTATTTTGTCTGTAAATGACGTTTCCTATATACTTAAAAACATTAAATTTCTTGTTTATGCTGATGACATGAAACTATTTTTAGAAATAAGAAATAAAGAAGATATCATGACATTCAAGAAAGAAATAAACGTTTTCTATGTCTGGTGTAACAAAAGTCATTTGCAGCTGAACGTAAAACAAATGTAATTCGATAACTTTTAGTAGGAAACGAAGCACCCCAGACGTAACTACTAATTTAGGGAATCAGCCAGTTGAAAAATGTAAAAGAGTAAGGGACTTAGGGGTTATCTTGAATACCAAACTTACATTCATTGAACATTACAATACTATCATCAACAGAGCAAACAATATGCTTGGATTTATAAAACGTTTTTGTTACAATTTCCATGACCCGTACACAATAAAAACATTGTACATTGCATATGTGAGGTCAATACTGGAATATTGTAGCGTAGTTTGGTCACCCTTTTCAGTCATACAAGAAGAACGAATAGAATCGGTACAGAAGCAGTTTTTACTGTTTGCCCTTCGTAAATTAGGTTGGACAAGGTTACCTCTTCCATCTTATGAAGCACGCTGTATGCTTATCAGCATCCAATCATTAAAGGAGCGCCGTGAATTTGCATTAGTTTCATTCGTAAATGATATTGTTGCGCAACGCGTTGACTTAGAAGAGCGTTTTATCAAAACTTAATTTTTACATTCCGTCCCAGCAATTACGAAATTGAAATATATTTACTACAAGCAATCATCGCACAAATTACGCCAAATTTCGACCTCTTAATCAGATAATGACAACTTACAATACGCACGGAGAAAATGTTGACTTCACTATGACTAAAATAAAACTGAAGCAATACTTCAATGTAATTAGATAACATAAACATTAAAAATATAAACTTGATGGGTTAGTTTTTTAAGGCGTACTATATATTTAAGAGGGTCTTCCCTTAGTTTAGTCGGTAGAGGCGCGGCTACAAAGCAACACCATGCTGGAGGTGGCTGGGTTCGAATCCCGGTCTGGTCTAGGAATTTTTCGTTAAGGAAAATTTCTCGACTCCCTGGGCATAGGGTATGATTGTACTTGCCACACAATCATACTAATGCAAAAATGGTAACTGGCATCGAAAGCTCTCAATTAATAACTGTGGAAGTGCATTTAGAACACTAAGTTGATAGCAAGCAATAAGCTAATTGCGAAAGCAATAAGCTTGAAACGCTAATAAAGAAGAAGAATATATTTAAGAAGTGAGACATAAAATGTAAATATAATTGTATCAAAACGGTCTACTACTGATTGACGACAAATAAAATAAAAAATAAAATAAAATAAAGATATGTCCACGCTGTTGCTTCTTTTTAGCTACCTAATTTTACTACCTCACTGCAATTGTAGAAGTGTTGGCCCTAGTCCAAAGTTTACGATTCAAATGCATCAATATCTAGTGATTGGTTGACCAAGTGCATAATTGAATCATAGAGAATGAATCAAGTTGATCCGAATCACTTGACGTTTGCACTTGGTGAATCCATATTTATAGCTAGTGCGTGAAGAGCTTCATTTCACGCGTACTCCATGCATCGGCAAGTTACCGTCGTTGGGCCTGTGTCATACAAGATAATAATAATTCACAACCCAATTTGCATTTCAGAAGCTCGTCGGCTCTAAGTTCTCAGTGGCCAGACAGGTCGGCTGACTGTTTTTGACATCGGATAGGTCAACAAAAGTGATTTTCCACTCGATAAATGTCCACCGCAGTAGCAATTCTCTATAGAGCAACAACAATAATTCAAACGCGGTTATCCACATAATTTTCACTTAATTAATCAATATGCACTCGGAAGTACAGGGATTCGATATGTTTTATCATAAATCCTTTTTATCGTTTAAATATTCGTTGCTTTAGTTGGCACTGAACCGGAAAATTGTTTATTATTTTTCGCTGGCATACTTTCAATATCAATACGGTGTATCTCTACAGATTTTCATCAAGCTCGATGATAATCTGAATCACGCGTAAACAATATATCCGGGATCATGCGGATATTGGGAAAAAAGCACACATTGTTTTGGTCTCCAGCAGGATTGAATAGTTGATTGATTTTTTTTCGATTCCCTGTCAAAAATAAATTGAATTTATCTCGCTGTTGACTGCATACATTTGTTTTAAGTTTAGCTCGAAACAGTGCCCTTTGAGGCAAACATTTTACCTTTTCGTACCACATTAATCAATACTCGAATAAGCCAAAGGTTCTGCGAACAGGAAAGAGGAAATTGACCCCAATGGAAAATTAAAAGAAAAACACAAATAGTGAAATTCAGGGTGTCACACAATTCTCTGTGCATGTGTCGTTGAATACTTATTTTCGTATTAGGCAGGTATATCAAATATAATGTTTTGGCAAATTTTGGCGAAGGTCATACTTGGTTGTAAGAAAAGCTCTTAAAGCTCTTTTAATATTGCTGTTTTTATTTTTTACATTTGTGTTGTTCTTATTCGGGCAGTGACAGAGCCATTATTTAAGGTACTCAATACTTGCTTGGTGTCCGTTCCGTACGTCGTTAGAGAAAAAATGAATAACGGGAAGAGTGATGTCATGCGATGGAATGTGACCGAAACAGTTTTGACGTGGAACGGTGACACTCTGTTTAACCCACTTTAAAAAAAAAAAAAAGGTTAGTGGCTTCTGCAATAGAGCGAGCGTGAGATCATATTTTACGTTGAATGGAATGCGTGAAGTTTTGTTTCACGAAAACCAAAAAACAGCGAAAGATTTTGCCTTTCGCTAGCCTGGATCCTAGATATATAGTTATGGAAAGGGTAATGACCTTTTTTTGGGGAATCTTAATTGGAAAAATGGAAGATAGGTTTTGAAAAAAGAAAAAGAAAAAAGTAAGAAATTTCCATGTGGGGTATGTTTTCCGAAAAACTGTCGTTTCGAGAATTGGCAACTAGCGTGAAATCTGCAGTGTTCAAGATTGTTAAGAAGTCTGAAGAAATTATTCTCTTGAAGATTTACCGAAATCTGGACGCAAAAACGGGGCATCGGACCAGAAAAAGAAGCCGGCAGTGGTACGCCTTTTAAAATCGCATAAACCGTGTTCCGTTCGTGTAATTGCCAATAAAGTGGACTTTAGCGTCGGAACTGTGCAGAATATCAAACAGCGTAACAATATCAGAACCTACAAGAAGCAGAAAGCACCCAAAAGGACGGATTCCCAGAAATTTTCTTCGAAAATACGGCCACGGAACTTGTATGACGTTCTCCTCCAAAAAGCCGAACCGGTGCATTTTGATGGACGACGAGACGTACGTCAAATTGGATACCAGTACACTTCCGGGCCGTAATCGCTGAACAGAGGGCAAATGTGCCTGATGATGCGCGATACATCCGAATTGAAAATTTAGAGAAAACGGTTTTGGTGTGACAAGCCATTTAGTCCTGTGACTTGAAGAGTTCTTCATATTTCACAACGGGTACAATCAACGGTGAAAATTACAGAAAAAATACATAAAAAACAGTTTCTATACATCTACCGAAAGCATACGGATCCTCCATTGTTTTGGCCGGATTTGGCTCACTACGCTTCACCTACCTTGGAGATGCTCAAGAAGGAAAAAGTCTATATTATCTATATTTTCGAGAGTGCTGACTTGTTACAAATCAGTGGCAAACATGCACGGAAAAAAATCCGTTGCCGGATTCATGAATAAAAAATCATGAAATCATAAAATGTGTCACTTCATGACATTATGACTAGTTATGCTTCATGATATCATAACGGAAACCACAATTATCATGAATAATAACAACTGCTCGCATGAACCAGAGTTATGATCGCCACAAGCGTTATTATAAATCAACTCCCGTTTTGATGAATCCAACTCGGAATAAAATATCATACCGCTGAGTCATGGAATCATGACCCTCATTCATGCATCATAACTGAAATTCCAAAAATCAAACGCATCTATGAACTCGACCAAAACAAACGCATCTATGAACTCGATTCATGGTCGCTCTATAAGCGTAACGCAAAGCTGTCAACATGTCAAACATTTTCATCAATTCAACCGAGGCGTGCCTACCGGTCGGCGGTGATTTTCAGGTAAGGTTTCAAAAAACCTGAAAAATGTTTGAAAAAAAAAAAACTAATTTGTGCTTAAATATAGTGTACAAACATCGACAGCACAGCTAACCGCGTTATCGCAGCATCAACAGCAGCAACAGTACACAGCAGAAGCAGTAGCAGCAGCAGTAATAGTACCAGCAGCAAAACCTAGCGGTAAGTTTTTTTTTCATCCCTTTTTTTATTAGAAAACCACATCAAGGTATAAACTATTATCGTCAAATAGTTTTTAGTTTTTGTTTTTAAATAGTTTGATTTTTTGGTCTTAATCCGGAACCAAACAAAAATTAATTGAGGTTAAAATTTAAAGTTTTCTTTATAGGAAAATGGGCCCGGAAAATGTACAGTACATTGGATGGCCCGGTGCTGCAAATGGTCGCGGTTTTTTTTTTTTATAGACTGCGCGTGACGTCGAAGTCAAGATCAACCAGATTGGAATTTCTTCGGACAAAATTTGACAACGTCGCAGCCGCAAATCATCACGGTTGAAGCTTCGTGACCCGATAAAGCAACTATCGTGGTTTTCGGCGGCGCAGAGTATAAGCAAATATAGTATATTAACAATATAAGTCACTTCCTTTTTCCACATATACTTGTTAGGTGACCCAGCCGGCGTCGGTGGTATAGTGGTAAGCGTGACTGCTACTTGGCACCCCAGTGGGTCTGGGTTCAATCCCAGTCGACGTCGGTGGTTTTTCTGAGGCGAAAAAATCTGGTCACGTCTTCCTTCGGAAGGGAAGTAAAGCCGTTGGTCCTGGCTCATATTCATGAGTCGATAGGTAGGGTCCAGGTGGTGGAGTCGTCTTCCTGGCGTCGGTGATTGTCACCATGTGAGGAAATAGGCCGACGGAAAAAAAAGATCCGGTTGTTAGGCGACCCATGTAGTGCTGCCAACAGAACCATCTGATAAAAAAGGCAATCAGGAAAAAAAGGAATATATTTCTACCCTTCAATTTGGTTAATTCACTCTACCGTGTATCCATGGTAAAACTAATATACTCTTTTTATGAGTATTGTTTGCTCACACAGAGAAAAGTTTGATAGTCAATTTGCCTTATGGCTGACCCACAATTGATACGTCGCGGATGCGTTTGCGTGAATTTAACAGTTTTCCCATAGGTTTTCTGTCAAATATGTGTTTGTCGATATGTGTTTGTCCCAACCATTTGCCACCAATAAAATGTTGCGAATGTATTTGTTGGCAACTAAGATCAAAAAAATATTGTGTTTTATTTTTTTCAGTGCGTGTATTGAGGATCATTTACAAGCCAAAATTATATCTGATTGGGTCAAAGTATCTTTACTTCGTAATATTTGAAAATCATTCTATGGTAATCAAAAATGATAATTGCAAGCCGTAAATCTGGCTTTTTTTTTTTTCCAACAGACGATATTTTTCCTATCCTGTTCAAGTTGCAGCAAACCATAGTTGCGTGTTGCTTTTGTCATAAAATTTGCAGCTGGCAACAAGTCGGAGTTGCGGTGAGTTGTTCGGAAATCGTTTCATTAGTAAGGCCTTTTTTTAACAATTTGTGACTCTGTTTCAATTTGTCTGTTGAATACTGTTTGAATATTACGCTAGGTATAACAAAAACTGGATAGCTTAGATTGAGCGTGTACATTTAGTGATTGCCACGTTTCTCACTTATAGCGCCACAAGTGCAAAAAAAGGGTCGCCTGAAAAAATGTGAAGTAACTTATATTGTTAATATAGTATATTTGGCATAAGGCAGAAAATATACTGCATACCATTTGTATCTGCATGCACTTAGCCTATGTGATGTACCTCCAATACACGCCGGACAGCAGGCAACTGTGGCTGTTTTTGCAAACCTACCTGTTCAAAATACCAGCATCGATCGTTGAGCTACCAAAAAGCGCACGAGATTTGCTGAAGTCGATTGATTGATTGATTGTTAATCTTTTTCCTCATTTCCTTTGTTTTCATGCCATTTCCGTAACATACATAAAATGATACAAAACCAAAAACTATTGAATGGTTTTACTTATCTAATACCTGAAAGAATCCGTTTTAAACACCTGAAATAATCCGTTTTTTCTCATATTCATGAACATGTTTCATGTTACCATGAACTCGCCTCATGGTACCTACGTGGAATCATAAATAATGTTCATGTTTTCATGATTTTTTTCGTAATTCCAAATGAAATGCTTCATGATTTCATGAATCAACCTGCCCGTTTTCGTCACTAAAATTGGAATCATAAATGACAGGTGCCAATAATCATGAATAGTAGTGCATGTTTTAATAAATTTAATTTATGGTTACTAATCAGATGCCTATTAAAGTGGTAGGGATAAACTTTGAATTGGCTTGCGTCTTTTTTTTTTAACTTAACCCTTGAAAGTTTGTCCTCAAACATAACAAAACTAATGATAGTTTTGACATTGTTAATTGTTTATCAAATTGATACTTTTCAATAGGGAACATGTCCCTTGACTCAGACTATATGCAACGGTGGATTACAATTTTTACTATAACTCATAAAGTAACTGAGATGGAATCGATATTCAACTACGCAGAAAAAAAGAAACATTGAATGTTTTGCGTTATCTAATGCACATAAAGTGATTTTTTTCCCTTTACTATCCAGATTTTCAGCCCTGAGCTGGTTTATCTCCCGTCGTAGTCACTGAAATACCTTATAAGTATTTTCGTAACTTGTCCGGGGGTGAGATTCGAAATCATGACTTTGGCGTGAGAGGTATTGATGTTAACCGCCGGGGTTTGGTAGAAAATAATGGGATATTACCGGTAAATTTAGGCCTGAATCTAGCCTGTTGTATGAAAGATTGCAAACATTGTTGTATGGCGCATAAAAGATTGCTAACAATTTTGTTGTTTTCGCCTCCTTTGGCTTGGGAATAAACGAGGGGTAATTTTACGCGCTTGTTAAAATTAACTATTTATTTTCTGTGTAGTTATACCTTTCTTTAGACATGCTTAATAAGACGGTTGCTGTTCTGAACCGTGTAAAGTTAACCAACTAACTTTATTAAGTCGAAAACTTTCGACGAGTATGGATGCTATGTCGGTCTATAAGAACTATAATGGGTCTATTCGTGGATGCAACTTCGTCTCATCTTTAAGGATTCTGGTTCAGAAGAATCGTCGTAAAGTTTATTATTATTATCTCTTCAGGCTAAATTCGCTATACTCAGCACCAAATTTCACAAAACAAAATATAATGAAACTACTTATCACACTTAAATGATTCTCACAAATGATCAATTCCATTCCGTTTCAAAACATTGAAATTCGTACTATAATGTTTTTGTTCCTAGGGTTTTGGTTTGGATAATCCCGTTGAAAAATTTACAACCACATACTCATACATTTCGATACATACATTTCCAAACTTTATCAATTTCAACATTTCACTATGTACTGAATAAATTAGGAATTTATGACATATTTCATACATAGGCCGAATCAAGGAGCTAGGCTAACATTACATCCCATTGCCCTACATAGCAGAAAAACTGTTATCTCTGAGAACGAAAACAAAAATATTGTCTATTGTCAAATTTACCAATTCTGTGACATCGATGTTCATCTCAAAACTCGCCCCATGCAAGAGCTTATTGATCATTGAATTTTATATGCATGTTAAATTGATTAGGCCATTCGAGAAGTGGCGATTGACTTTTCTTAGCACTGAAATTTAGCCATGGATCATTCAATTTGATCAATTATGCATGCATGCTGATTTTATTTGTTAAATATACTAAAAAATTAAAAAAATTATCGAATTCTTGTATTTGTAAATTTAAAGAATGTCATTGATAAGCTCAATAGTCCAGGTATGAAAAAAGTCAAACTAATTAAGCCTATGTCTAAGCAGTTTAGAAATTTAAATCATCTTTTTCATATATGCTTCAATGGAGCTATGGGCTCTAGAAGAACTTGCGGTCAAAAAAGAATCACCCCCACACTAAATGTTCCGTGTACAAAAAACTGATAAGACCGGTGGTTCTCTACAGGCATGAGACGTGGACATTGCTCGAGACCTGCAAGCACTTGGTGCTTTCGAACATCGCTTGCTTAAGACTATCTTCGGCGGTGTGCAGGAAAACGACGTGTGGTGCCGAAGGATGAACCACGAGCTCGACCAACTTTACTGCGAGCCCAGCATGTGGTGGAAGCTGGAAGGATACGTTGGGCAGCGCATGTTGCAAGAATGCCGGACAACAACTCTGCAAAGAAGGTGTTCGTCTCCAATTCGGTGCAGCGAGCAAGGTGGATAAGGTGCTGCAAGATCTGGCGAGTGTGGATCGTCAACAAGATTGGAGAGATGCACCCATGAACCGAAAACATTGGCGAAATGTTGTAGACGAAATTTTGACATTGTTATGTTGTTGCACAAATAAAATAAGGCTTCGATAAGTTTTACTGTGACTCCCTGTAAATAGACATACAGACTAAACAAAGCACCGATATATACCAATGGATATACCGAGCATATCCAGGAGCAAAAAAAAACAGTAGTTGGAAAACCCGAAAAAGGGCTCGATTCCAAGTGAATTTTACTGGCTTGACTGCACCAGCAATTAGTGCTAAATACGTATATGCATAGACGGATAAAAACATTTTCGCGCGATAAGCCGGAAAGCAGCGGCATAAAACAGATCAAATTGAATTTGCGGAAAACATCAGATCGGATTTATTTGTTCTTCTGTTTATTTTTAGTTCAACAGCACGAAAATACCCAACAAAAATAAAATTAAAATTTCATCTCCAAATGTACGTTGGCACCTAGCTCTCCTTTGAAAATTGAACGCAAATTATATTTTGTGTGAGTCGAGATTTGATCACAAGTGGTTTTTGATTAGTGAAGCGTTCTAGTTAATTGCACAACAGAAGTTTGCATAGTTGAACCATTGGAATTCGAGGTATTCTCCTATTTTTTTTTGCAATATTCCTACGAATAAGGCCATAATAGATCGAATTCTCGGGACATTTAAATTTAAAAGAAGAGAATATTTTGACCAAAAATGTCTATAATATTATTTTATTTTTCAATGCAATGGTTATGTCATGATCTTGAATTTAGATTTCAAAAAACTTAAAAAAATAATATCAACGCTAACTGAAAATATATGTACCAAACAGAATACCTTGTTAAAAAACTGAAAGCATTAACGTTAAACAAAACAGGATGCACTACGTCCGCCTACACCTCGAGATTTTTAAGATGCGAATCTCAGTTTCATCAAAAGATATGGATTTAAAAAACTATCAATACATGTCCGCATTTGTAGCAAGTATTATGTATACAGTTTCATCTATATCGATTCGCTTTAAAACCAAAATTTGCATCCCCAAGGCTATGAGAAGTAATAAGGAGAGATATACAGAGGATAGTAGGGTTACACGTATTTAAGTTTTTGTTTACATCTCTCTTAAAACTCGCCAAATAAATGAATTTCAAAGTATTTAGTATTGACTTTGCTGATAATCAATTTCCAAAATATGTAGGGAGCAGAAGATGATGACTATTCAAGTTAGTAGTTTCTTAAAATTTGGCACGATCAACTGTTTAGCAGGCAACTATGATATTTATGGCCCATAAGATATCACAAGATGACGTCACACATGAATGCCTTTATTTATTTTGATGAATCAAGTTCATTATTCGATAGGAATCAGTGGTTTGTTTAATTTACCAACAAGGTACCTGATACGTGTCAAACAAGATTCATCATTTTGCGAGGTTGTGCTAGGTTGGTTTAGAATTTTGTACAATATAGAAATATAGAAACAAGGCTACTATGTTACACTGCACAGTTCAATATCGATGACTAAGTAGATTCTTGATCATGCAAAAAGATTATGAATCCAAAACACTTCAATGGGTGATTTCATTCTTGCATTAATGTTTACATTAATTTGCTCAATTCATCATTTTTTAAAATTTTGCTGATGATTAAATCAGCAGAATTTTGAAAAATGATGAATTGAGCATTTATAGGCTGCATTCCGGACTAAAACTTCTGTGAACAGTTAAACTCTGTAGTTTTAATGCATAACGAACTAAAACGACTATAATTACAGTGATGTTCAATCACATTACTTGAGAACCTTGATATATTCTGTGCGCTTTATGATTTATAGGTAGAGATTTGAGTTATTTTATGAAATTGTTGCAACCTACAATTTCTTTATGGAATTCTGGTGATGAAAAAAGTTAAACGCAAAAGAATGTAAAAATGAATTATTGAATGAAACCATCCGTGATGGCAATCCTAATTCAAATCACTTCATGGTCAGAATCGTAGAAAAAAAAACAAGTAGGTTTGAAGTTTCGACATTCAAATAATATAAACCACATCCTAGAATATAGATTTCATTCTCACTTTTATATCACTGCAGTGTCTTGTAGTAAATAGAAGTTACTCACAAAATTTATCACTTTATCCATTTCGATTAGATGTGGTTGATGGTTATCCTAAATGAGGCCACTGAAAAATTGCACTTAGTTTTCGTCTATATTTTCTCTACGTATCGAAAGACGATTTCACGTTGACAGTCTTAAGCAAAAATTGATACTTAATGTATAAATCACTATTCATCACAAATTTGTACGTGCCATATTCGAATCTATAGTGATCCTTGCCTTGAACGACCTTGCGGAAAATCTCTTATCGTTATTACTAGATCGCTGATGGTTTTGAAAATGATTGATGGGCAAGGCAGTACTTCTGCTTTTATATTTTATGCACAACTGTCTCATTCATAGTTAAATCGTGCATAGGAATTGTTGGCACTTTGATAATGATATTCTGAGATAAGATTTACCCCTCTACTTATCATCTATTGGAATGGCGCATGCCCTCTGATGAGCCACATTAATCCTCAATTAAAAAAATTAAAAGTGATGTTGCCATGTTATGAAAATGACAAACCGTGCAGTGGTACTTTTTATTGCACTGGGGAACCCCATAGCGATTATTGCTATTCTCCTTTCACATTTTCTCGAACAGTTTATGGTGTGTATTTTAAGATTTTGAAGGTTGAAGGCTATTCTAAAGTTGCAAATCTGTTTGAAATTAAATTGAAACAATTATTTAAATTTGACATTTTCACTTTTGATTTAGGTTTTCAATAAACAACTATTGATTAGGTACGAACACGCATTTTTGCAGTTGCTTTAAGTGTTATAATGTTTTTCTTGCAGCATTTACTCTCGATTTATTGATTTCTGATTTAAATCACAACTATTGTTGAATACATTACACTGCACTCATAATATAAAACTCATCACTAGTGGGAACTTTCGAAGTGGTGTTGATCCACATATAGACTGTTCCAGAAAGTAGAAGCACACTTTCAAAATAACAAAACAGTCATGTGTTTTTTAGTTTTAATAATTTTATTTGGCAAATCATATTTGTATTTGTGTTTTATATGATATTTTACTCTCGTTTAATCAAAATATTTAATGATAGCCAAGACTCCTTACTTTTCCTCGAACATGACCCATTAGCTTCTGCACAGTGGTACTTCCCACCATTTTGACCACTTTTGCCCAATCTTTTTTAAATTTTTGGATGTCGTCCGCTAGTTTTATGAATTTTCAAAGCTTTGCTTTGGTTAAAGCCCAAAAAGTCTCGATTGGCCGTGTCTCCGAGCAGTTCGGCGGATTCATGTCTTTCGGCACGAAACATACATCCTGACTTTTGTACCATTCTAAAGTGTCATTTGCGTAATGACATGACGTCAAATCAGGCCAAAACACTATTTGACCTTCGTGCTGCCTGATCATCGGCAATAATCGCTTCTGGAGACATTCCTTAACGTATTTCTGAGTGTTCATCGTCTCCGTTGTGATGTACGGACTACATGTTTTACCACACTTGAATATTGCCTGCCAAACCATAACCTTCTTACCGAATTTTTCGGTAAAAATTGCCTTCTCCGTTTCGAGGATCCCAAGTAACCACGAGGCTATAATAGCTTGCATATATAGGGCATATGCATTACGTCTAGTGCATCATTGAAGTTGGATTAAAGCTGAAAAGGGCCTCACTAAGATCGAACTAATGCTATATCTTTTGTAATGCCATAAGACATTGCTAAAGTAGCATTATTGCATTGGTAATGTATCATTGCATTGGTAATGCATCATTATATTCTTAAAGCTAATCTAACGCTTCATTACTTGACATCTGTTGAATTGATGCGATCCCGCATTAATGATGTTTATTTTGTGTTGAATAAGAGCAACAATATAATGCTTGTGGTTACTTGGGATGTCTTTGTCTTCGCTTACAGTATAGAATTGTGGTCCGGGAAGCGTTTTGTAATCTAGTTTCACATACGTTTCATCGTCCATTATTATACACCCAGAATTTCTACACAATAACGAATCGTAGAGTTTGCGGGCCCGTGGTTTCACGGACGCTGCCTGTTTTGGGTTCCTTTTGGGTTTTTTTTTCTGCTTCCGGTATGTTTTTAGCCCAAGTCTTTCTTTGGCACGCATGACGTTACTCGACGAGGTCCCTAGTTTTTTCGCAGAATCCCGAACGGAAGTCGCTGGTTTTCACTTGTAGGCATCCCTGATCTTTTTATCGATATCCGGACTAACAGGACCGGATTTCCGACCACTCTTCGGCGCATCTTCAAACGTACACTGTTCTCTATATTTTCGAATCGCAGATCGTACCGCTCCGATGCTTACACCCTCTTTCTTGGCAAATTTTCTCAAGGAGAGTTCGCTCACAGTGCACCATTTGTGCACGATACTTTTAAGACCGTGCATTTTGATGGATAACACAAAACTGAGCACTTTTTTGATGCTATGTCATTCAGGACGCAGCCAAAACATGTTGAAATATTTCATTATATTCAAAGTGACCGTTAAAATAAGGTGTCCTTATACTTTCTGGAACAGTCGTTAATTTTTCTTTTCAAAAACTGATCTGATATTCCAAGATAATGTTGAATGTTTGATAGAGAAAGGAAATAAGTTTAACTTACTGAACTGTAATACTTTTGTCAGAATTTATAAGGAGAAAATTTCACCTAAAAAATTGATGAAAAATAACAATTGTGATGTATTTGCTCTTTGTTAAACTTGATTTACATCCAAGTTCTACTGCTTTAAAATTTAATTTTTTTAGTTTCAATTTCAAAAACATTGATTGCTGTCTTTGACAAAGATGCTAGCGAGGACGAAATTACATTCATTTGCATCCATTGTTTTTTCATGAGAAAGATTTTGTGAAATGATGTAGGTTACGTGAGCTGGTTTTCGCGGTGCCGTCCAATTTGTTCTTGCCACTGATCACGCTTAAGGTGAAATTGAATGGAGTACTTTCTCAATATGAGTTTTAAGTTGGAATAACTACTAGAATTGATGAAAAGGTTGACTCACATTATGAGTGCTATGTTTTAACACAAGAATGTCATAAATCCGCCACCTTGACAGACAAAAGAATGTGCGCCTGATCGTTTGAAATTGAGAAAAAAAATAAGTAAAAATAAGACGTTGTATTCTAAAAATAAACCCAAAAAGTAGAGAGTTCTCTCGACCCATGTGCCTACAAAACAAAACAGAGTGTGCACAAACAACCGCTAGAACCATCACAAGCCATTGTAGTACATGAGCACGATCAGACGCGCATTTTTTGCCTGTCAAGGTGGCGGATTCGTTCCTGCCTTGACCTACCCCGCATTGGGGATGTAAGGCAAAGGAATGCGTGCTTGGTTTGAGTACTGTATCATATGTCGCTCAATTTTCAAATACTTCTATTCAATTTTTCACAGCCAGCCGTACACTGACGGAACTATCAACACTTTCTCTTCATATCTTTCGTCCTAGCAAAAAATAATGTCCACTCTTGGGGCTTCATGGTGATGAGAGAAATATTTCCTTCTACGTTACTCGTTACTCCACGTATGGAGAATACAATAATCATAACAATTATAGAATGTAAATTCTAGTAGGTATTCCAACCTCAAACTCATAATGAGAAAGCACTAATTTCAACTTCTCCTTAAGCGTGATCAGTGGCAAGAATAAATTGGACTTGATTCAAAAGTGAAAAAACATGACTCGATAAAACAATAATGATTCAGTGCAGCTGTTTGGGAATTCCTACACTGCCTTCAAGGATGATTTTAGCACACTAAATAGCCACAAATCTTAAAGCGGTGGGTTGTTCGTTGCTATCTATCTATGAGTTGGTAGCTGCATTGGCCGTACTATTGCCGAAAACTCTCTTGAACAACTGTGACATTTATGGTGCCGAAGTGGTGTTGTAGCTACCAGTTCGGAAACTAAGCAGTGATGTAATTAAGTTCCCCCCGGATCGATCAATGATTGTACAAACATTACCAATTACGATTAGTGCAATCAGTCGTTTGAGTTTAATCTTGAAACACAGGACCAAACCATTTTATTTGGTGACCATAATCAATCTTCGTTTCTTCAGAACAGAACTAGAAATCGCCTTCAAGTAAATTATACCCTTCAATCCAGTGTGCTGCTCTTGTTGATGGATTTAGTCTGAGCGGTTTGAGGTGAAGATATAAGTAAGTTTGGCGTAAAACTTCGGCACCATAAATGTCATCTCCAACTAAACATACAGTTTTTGTTCCTCCTTGATAGGTTCTCAATTTCATTTCTATATGCTATGTGACCCGAATTATGCCAAAATATCTTCCACGTATTTAGACCGACACCTTAGCCACCCCCGAGGAAACCTCAAACTAATTGGGGAAGATTTTTGACGAAGCATTACAAAAATCGATGCCCATGCATCAAATATCAATTCAGTTGTGCGAGCAACAGCTACCGTCTCTATAATAGATTTTTGTTTATGCAATACACTTTGAGAATACAGAAAAGCCTTTGGAGGGCCTCATACAGTTTTAACCTCTAACTCCAAAAGTGAATAAAACGGCTTACCTGTATACATGGTTCCGGGAAATGTCACAGCTAGTACATCTGCTGAAAACATGTGATCTATTTTCTAGGCATTCCAAGCGTTAATGCTATTATTTTACATGACTAAAACAAAAATGCTAGAAGGTAAATATATTGCACAACGTATGTGATCTAAATAACTTCCTGTAGATCATCAACAAGCGAGACTTTCAAACTCTCGGAACTTTTTTCATACTTGACTGAATTTAACCAAGTCTTTGGTCCGATTCTCTTTAGTGTGTTTTGTTCACATTAGTTCCGTTGTTTAGTTGTTAGTGAGATTCCGTTTGTGATGATAGAAAATTAGCAAACCGTTCACGAGAGGATTTTGTTCCCTCACATGCACAATCCTGGGTTGTCGGATTGCGCCTTGGAAAACTGATGAATATACGTCATTCGACCGTTTCAATGGTCTTCCATAGGTTACAAGAACGGATGATAGTGGACCACAAGCAACCGGGTACAACGCACACAAAAAAACCGAGAGAGCACTGATCGCTCATTTCAAGCGGAATCCGAACATTTTGATGCAGGACTTGGCCAAAAAACTTGATATATTGAAAACTTTCGTCCAGAGGACCAAGCAACGACCCGTATTGAAAACGTACAAAGTATAGTACGTCCCTTTATCAAAGCGCACTTGCCGGCACAGGAATTTTCACGGAAAAGTACAACTTTGCTGTGGATGATCGTGTCAAACGGAGAGGGTGTCGAAATACACTTCGAAGCGCCTGATTTGGCAGGCAATATGCAATTGTGGCAAACGGCGCGAACGATTAGTGATCAAAGGCACCAGTACCTCCAAAAATGGCCTCTGCCGTTTGAGTCAGAACGAATAAAAACAGTTGTTTTGGCCCGATTTGGCTTCATGTTACTACTCCAAAACCGCAAAGGAGTTATATGCGGTCTATGGATTTTATACCGAAAGACATAAACCCACCAAACTGTACTGAACTCCGTCCGATCAAAACCTGTTGGGCGCGGACTTCGGAAGACCAAAGGAGCCTCAAAGGGCGAAAAGAAAACGACGTGAAAGTGGAAGAAAAACGTACCGGATACGACTGTACAGGCTCTGATGAAGGGTGAACCGCAAATGTAGAGCATTTTGGTCAAATTCATTCCTAAATTAAACCGACGTATGTGAGCTGAATTAAATGCATTTACTGCACACTACCAAAATGTCATGTAAATGTATGTCCCCTGAGAGCGACACATGTCCTTTACCACATAAGAATTAGTTCAAAAAGATGGGAAAACAAATTCAATTATACACATATTTCCTCGAATTGCGTATGTGTCAGTTTCAGGAGACATAATTTTACACGAAATCTTCCTTCACGTTCTTCGACTTTTTACAAGCATAAATTACGTCTCGTGTAAAATTCATAATTTCTTAGTGTGTGAACTGCTGTTAAATTTTGGTTTTATTTTGATAACTTTAGCTGATTTAAAATGAAAGTGTCGCAATAATTATCGACTCACCATTTATTAAACATATCCTTACGACTGTGAATAATTCCATGCAATTGAAGAACGTCACCGAAATGCAGCGAAGTAGAGACCCTTGAGCTGAACTGTCCGACTTGTCGTGCCGGAAGGGCTTAGTAGGGATTCTTTGTCAAGACCCGAAGCTTAGAGTCAGTTCCATTGTGGAAATATTACATCAATTAGTTTATCTACTCACATGTTTGTGGGAAGGTACATAGGCGTAGCCAGGATTTCAAATAGGGGGGGGGGGGGGGGGCGAGTTTTTTTTAGAGAGGGAGAGAGAGAGAGAGAGAGAGAGAGAGAGAGAGAGAGAGAGAGAGAGAGAGAGAGAGAGAATTACATCTTCTCCAACCAGTGGTTGCACATACTGAACAATTAATATTAACGGACACTTAACGGACAATACAACGCCCGGTGGACCAGTAGAGTAGGGTCATTTTCATGTTCCGACAGATGGAGCGGGAATGGAGCCCCATTTATGTGACATTACGCCTGAATGCGGGTGGATTATCTTCTCTACTCTCACCCAAAGTATTTGACAATACCCGTCCGTTTCTTGCAACAAGATTAAACAATTCTAAGCTTGTCTTGGAATAAAAAAAAAACGGTTTTAAAAACTTTCGATTTTTCCCATGTTTTTAAATCAAACCACATTGAATGCCAAACATTTAACGGGTCATGTTGGATTTTTGTATAGAATAACCACCGAATTTGTTTGCAGTTTGTACTGAAAATGTACTTTTCATCCGCGACCCTCTCACCCAAAGCAACACAGAAGAAACACCGTTTTTTACTCACCATGCTCACACCGTTTGAATAGATTATATTTTTTTAATGGTTGTTCAAATAATAAGTGATTAGCTTTTAACAAACATACATTTTGAGTTTTGGTGGTTTATAGCTTATGGTTTGTGTCCCCTTTGCTCACCTTTAGTATAATTATTTTATCTGATATTTTCTAAACAGGAACATCAAACATAACCTTTTAAAACGACGTAAGTAACAAATGTAAGCAAGCTGTGTTTTTTGTGCTGAATTGTTGCTACTTGCATTCTCAACACACGAGTAGTTAGTAAATAATTTAAGAAATTTTATTCATCAATGACAAAAAGAAATTCATATGCGTTCCAACAGCTATTCCTCAATATTTTAAAAATAATTTATGTACACATCTGCATCTGCGTTTTGAAATTTGAACCGATTTATCTGATATGATCCAACTGAAACACGTTCTGTCGAAACACGGTATATGTAGCAATCATGTGTATCTGAGTAGTATGAAACCAAAACGGTGTATCATTGAATTACATTAAAATTGTTGTTCAAATTCGAGAAATACAACCATTTTGCATATTTTTCTATTCGTGGTTATTTCAGCTGCATGAAAAAACATTCGTTTGGTTTTGTTTGCTTGTTTTTTTTTAATTACATGCTGGAAAATATTATACTTACTTTTGAAAAACTTTCGAATGTCCATTTATGGTACTTCTGGATAAAATGAATCAAATAACTGCTTTAGACTGCTTATAATTAAAAAAAAAAACCGTATGTATTTTACCCGATGATTCGTTTTGTTATGGAGGTTCTTCTGTTTATAAACACGCGCAGAACCATCGCTTATTCTTCCGGACTTCCTCTAAACTCTCCACCGATTGCTTGTCGATCTGCCAAACTTGGAAGACATCTGCATGGAGTTATCTCAAATTATAATAATCCGTCCAATCTATCACAAAACATTGCGATTGGTTGAGCGGACTGGAGATAATGAGATCCATTTGTATAAGGCCAAGTCTCTCCCGGTTGGTATTAAACCGATGAGCATGGATATCAATAGAAACATAAAGTTACCAGAAGGCACAAAATGCATCTACGGACTCTTATTTTTACGAAATCCCTCAATTTAAATTTTTAATGGATAAGCATAGATTGTTCATTAGACACTTCAACTTGATTGATACAGTTATTAGTTACAGCAGTGCAATAGATTGTAGAATACAGTAGTAAAAATTGTAAGTTACGAAAAAAAGAGTTTGGTTCGAGCATCGGCTGTGAAAGGTTGTGTCGATGCTTTATTACGCACTATTTTCCTATCGAGCATGGCGCGTTTCGTGTTGTTTTGGTTATCTATAATTCGGTGCAACGAGTGATCGAGTGAGCACAGTAAGAGAACAACAAAGCGTCTCTCAAGCGTTCATAAAATTATCCTTGTTTTCCTAACGGAAACCACCATCACACTTTGTGAGTGGCTCCAATAGCATCCTTATTATTGGTTTAACTCAGATCAAATCGGATTTCCAACATTATAAAAAATCACGTTGTTTTTCCAATGAAAAAACACCTTTACACTTTGTGTGTGGCCCCAATAGCATCCTTACTGTTGTAATCGGTTCGAATCAGAAATCGGTACTAGTATTTAAATATTTTACTAAACGAAGCGTGAATTCAGCTTATTGTTTACCAAAACGAACCCTGCTGCCACCCAATCTTGTCATCCGAAATCCCAGTGATTTCTCGTGGAAGTGCGGCGGTGGTCTCGGCTTCCAATAAAACGTCCAAATAAACGTTAACGCATTCCTACCCTTTCCTTATTTGACCTGCATTCGGGCGAGGCCAGCTCCGGTATTACCTTAGTTTGGGATCACCAGTTTTACACATTGAGCATGTTTGCATCATCTGTTGATCTTCTGAGTAATAACAGCTGAACTGGCAGTAACGGAATAACAACTTCGAGGCGGTCAATCATGCTCATTATCCTGCTCATGCTCATAAAAACGGATAAATTCTTTGAATAGGATAAGACAACTGCACCTTCTCGCCCTGACTAGCTTGCTGTTCTGCTTCTCACACGCTGAATCAAACTGTAAGATATGATCAACATATATTCTCAATAATACGAAACTACAGTGCCTAAAACGGGGAAAGGGGGGTACGACCCATGCCATGAATAGTTCAAATAAATATTTTTTCGTTGATACTTTTTCTAACTATCAACTGTGTTTCTTAATCTAGTATTATTTGGCTTCTGAAAGCTATAGCATAGGTTTGAATATTCAGTTTTTTGATTAACCAAGAACTGAACATTTTATTGAGCATAGCTTCTTCAACTTTCAGCTAGCGGGGAAAAAAATCAATCAATGCTTATCTAATAGCTAACATTACAGATTAAGAGATATTTCCC
This sequence comes from Aedes koreicus, assembly GCA_024533555.2. Classification (NCBI taxonomy): domain Eukaryota; kingdom Metazoa; phylum Arthropoda; class Insecta; order Diptera; family Culicidae; genus Aedes; species Aedes koreicus. Next base: position 27,003 of record JAHHFK020001154.1, read on the forward strand.
TAGTAGCACATTTGTTTCAACCCAGTAAAGGTGACTGCTCTGTGACTCAATTAAGTCACAATAGAGCTGCTGAAACCAGTTTTGACTGTTGTGTGCTGCTTGGGGTTTTTAGATACTTTAGGCTACATAGGTTGGGTTCTAGGTTAAAGGAAAAATATTGTAATAAAATTGTTACTCGTTACTATTTAAAAACTATTATATAATTACAACTTTTTCTCATGGATGTCAATTTTTTACGCTTTTTTGCTACAACTTGTTACAAAATCGAGGCAACTTCGCGTAATTTGGCTTTTTTATTTAGGCAAAGGAGCAATCTGACAAACATCCCAAGCAACACAAAATCGTCATATTTGGTTACAGTGACTTGATTGTGACTTAATTGAGTAGTATTGGAGTAACATCAACTGTATTGCAACAAGTTACCTTGCAACCTTCTAGAGATAAAAAATAAATAATAATATATTGAAACAAATAATAAAATTCTAAAAATAAAATCAAAACTTAGGGGGGGGGGCAACGCCCCCCCCCCCCCTGCCCCCCTGGCTACGCCTATGGGAAGGTAGCTTTTCTTTTTCTTTAATTCTTTATTATAGTGGCTTTCAGCCTCCTGGGCTGGTTCGCCAGGGGGGGGGGAGGGGCTTTCGGTAGCCTATTGTTCGATGGCGCGAATAATCGAGTGAGCACAGAAAAAAAACAAACCTGCTTCCTGGTGAGATGTTGTTGTTCGTCGAGTGTGGTGGTTTGCTGAGTGTGGTGGGTCGGTGGTGGGGATCATAATTTAGTATGATCCATACTATTGGTTCGCCATAGTCACCGTGCCACCTTATCTTGGAACAAGTAAACCCCTATCCCATTGTTCTCGGCTTCCAATAAAGCGAGTATCACGTCAACACATTTCTACCGTTTCCTTATTTGACCTGCAGTCGGGCGGGGCTGGTGCATTTATTGACTTAGTTTGGGATCGCCAGTTTTTACGCATCGAGAATGTATGTTAGTCCCAAGCATCATCTGTTGGTTCTCTGTGTAACAACAGCTGATCTGGCAATAACGGAGGAACAAACTCGGGCGGTTAATCATGCTCATGCTCATACTCGTAATATAACGACGTAGAGAGGGGTGGTCGATATTGACGCCGGCCAAGGGGGTGCTGCTAAAATAAAAAAATCGTAGTTTTTCACGAAATTTTTTTGACTTTTCGAAATTTACAGTTATGATATTAAATGAATAAAAAATTTAAATAAATGGCTGAAAGCATAGGTTTTTTTGCGTAAATCGTAAATACCGTGCATTTTAAGTCAAACTCGCACTTGACTGTGGTTTGAAGTTGTAACTTAATTGTATAGCATGCAAATTGTTTACGTATGTAGGATGCAATCTTTTATAAATAAAAAAATTAAATATAAATAAATATAAACATAAAATTTTTCATTAGCAAGTAAAAATTCTACAATTGTGTTCAAATTTGTTACAAAATTTATATATATTCGTATTTTTACTCCTGACGTATTTAATTTCACATTTGAATTTCGGGTGGTTTTTAAAACAATTTACATCGCCTGGTTGAAATAGCTCAACACATATAAAAAAACCAAGGAATTATCTCGTTTGCATGCTAAAAAATATATTTACGGATTTTTTTGTACGTTCGATCAGGATGATCACAGCATAGGTATTGCATGCGAAATAAAACATACTTGAAAATCATCTGACCTTGTTTGTTGGTTTCAATTGTACCTCACCAACTTAAGCTAAGTGTTAAGGTCAATGAAAATTGAAGTTTGGGATGATAAATGATAAATTATTCTTAATGTTCTTACCATTCACTATTTTTTAATCTTATTTGTTCCAATAAGGCTGGCGGATGGTGATCTCTTCGCATGTGAACAAGGTAAAGACACTAACACTGACACTGACACAAGGAGGGCACTGTTAACTTAATTTGCGATACTCAGATCATAGCCATTTGACTAACTTTAGGTTTTTTAAGCTACCAACTGTTTTGGCTCCGGATTTCAGAGTGAACCAAATTGTATATAATCATCATCAATATACTCTCAGTAGCAAAAAAAAAAGCTGTGCATAGTTTTGCTTCCAAAAAACGTCATGTAACTTCTGTAACTTTGTTAAATATCAATTGTTTTGACTGAAAATTTTACAAAATTATAGCAAATATATTTACTTTATGTGACCAAAATTTCAAGTTGATATTTATAAATTTAAAGTTTTTATAACATGTGTAAAAAAAATCGTTTCTGGACATACCAATTTCAAAAATCCGTATTTTTGTGAAAAATTTAGGTAACATATTCAAAATTTCACCATAGCCTAAAAATAAAGGAAATAATGTGAACAAAATTTGAACTGTTTCCATCAAGTGGTTTGAACAGCTGGCGTCAGAGTTGACGCACCATCATGAGTATTTCCCTTTTTCACCCGGATTGACCATGCTTAAATATTGGAGCAACAACAAAAAGCCGATTGCAGCTCATGCCGCTGTGCTGTGTACTGTTTTAATTCTTGTCACTATTACTACTATTATTACCAAATTTATAATTACTTTAAGATCCTACTCTGGTCCTTAGCATCTTGACCATTAGCTCCTATAACTACACTGGTGTCGACTGGGGTACAAGTAACCCTAGGGAAGATCGGGTAGCACCGGTGCAGTCTATCTGAGCACTTGTGCAGCCTATCTTACTTGTTTCCAATGTAAGGGGTGGCTCAAAACACTGTTTGTTGGTCATGTTAGGAGCGGCTTATCATCGTCCTCGTGGAAGCGTGGAACCCTAAAAAGAGCGGTGCACGATGGTCCTCCGGGTGGATTGGGGCTTGGTGCTGACTCAAAAACCACTTGTAAAAACCTTATGTAAAGGAAACAAGCATTGTTATTACGGACCGGAACAGTCGGCACAGACCCAGGCTATGAAAACGGACTAACTGTAAGCCTTTCAATTTCATCAGAAGTAAACGCATTTTTCACGATTTATTGCGGGTTTTGTTATTTTGAAATTGTAGCGATGCAGGAGGTTCGTTGGATAGAAGCAACGGTTCATACGTGTAGGGATGAATATACCATTTACCAGAACTGTGGCAATGCATACAAGCAGGGTACAGCTATTTTCGTGAAGGGCAATGCGGCATGCGTGATTGAGGGGTGTCTAACCGAGAATAAAATGTGCAAGTTAAGAATTAAAGGCCGTTTCTTAAATGTTAGAATAATCAATGTGCCCGGCCCTTACCTAGGAAGTGACAATGACAATAAGGACGTTTTTTACGCATGCCTGGATGAGTTTGAGTGGAGAGAAATGTAGCAACTGTATCGTCCGCAAGGCACCTGAAGTTCTTCAAGAAACTCAACTGATCCGCAAAGGCTTCATGCCGCGAGCTAAAATGTGCCGGGATAAGAATGGACGCATCTTGAAAGATGAACGGTAATTGAAACATGGAAGCAGCATTACGATGAACACCTGAATGGTGAAGAGGGGGAACCCCAAGATAGCAAGAGGAATGGACGTGGGAGACGTACCAACTCCCACGATAAGTGAACTTGAGGATGTTATGAAACAGCTTAAGGACAGAAAGGCAGTTGGGAAGGATAGTACGTAACGGAACTTATAAAAATCATATCTCTTAACATTATCGATTCATCGATTTTATGATCGCATATGGTCGAGAATGGTTCTCCAGGGAAACTGGAGAGATTGATAAAGGATAAGATGGATGGTTTACAGTGCTGTGAGAGGATATCGGATGCGTTATCGATTGAAACACGCAAAGGACTATGGCAAGGCGATGGTTTTTGCTGGTTCTTTCTACTTGATATTGCGCTAGAAGGTGCTATGAAACCTGCAGAATCTAACATGCGGGTTCGATTTTCAATAAATTCAGCCAGTTCATCTGTTTTGCAGATGACGTGAAAATTGTCAAAAAAACCATTCTAGGCGGTTGCTGATCAAGATGAAAAGTGAGGCAGAAAAGGTTGGAATATCTGTTGGCAGGAGGAGCGAGCGTGATAGAGTCCGCATAGTGATATTCGGCGGAGATGACTTCGAGGTGGTGGATGGATTTATGAGGTCAGGTAAAATTCACCCCTAATTCGCTAACGCTGGATGGGTATGATGGGCGGAAAATTTTGTGGGAATACTGGACAACAATCCCGCAAAAATGGGATTTGCCTCGAATCCGGTAGGAACAAGGCGCAGAGGAGCGCAGCTAGCAAGATGGTAAGACTAAGTGAAGTATTATCTTGAAAATGTGGGACACTCGAAGAACTGGAGACAAGCAGCCCTTTTCTGAGTTTCGTGGCAAAGCATTGTAACACAGATGCAGTCCTTGTGAGACCTCGAACCAGTGAAAGCAAGATAATAATAATCATTTTTATTATCATATTTTTTTTCAAAAACTGCTTACCTTATTTCTTATTGAAAGGCTACGGATACGGATGCGTTAATTTTCTGAACAGTAGATTTGGTCTTCACCACCTACGGTATTGTGCAAATGTAAATGCTCATGCGATCTAATTGAATAATACATAATGTCAATACATATTGACAGAATTCTTTGTGATACAGAAACATAAATTTATCTGAAATTGACAATCTCGGCTTAAGAACTTAATGTTATATTTTCAATTTTATAGCGCGATGTTTTTTGTCTTTTATCTATGAATTCCTAAAAGAAACACAAATATTGAACCTTATATCTAAAACATCATTGTTGTACAAATTGTACAACCAGAATTGTTCTTATACCGGAATTGAACCCAGTTGTCGTCGGCATATTTTTGTTTCGTAGATGCGTCTTTACCGATAGGCCTTAAAGAGGCTCCAATCTCCTTCCTTATTGCCACAAATAGCAAGGATTCTTCTGGCTGATAAATAAGAAAGGAAATTCTAAACTTAAAATGTCTGATTTCGAGAAAAAACTACGTTCCAACGGTATCATAAAGTGATATTGCTGCTGACAAAGCTCTACCGCCAATACACAGTTCAGCAAAGTTCTGAAAACAAAAACAAAAGGGGCATTGACCAACTTGAATCTTTTATGCAACTGATTCTTTGAAATATTGTGCATTTGACAGTTGTGGTGAAACTTTTTTCTTTAAATTATTTCGTAAAACGAAAATAAATCACTAGAAGAGCAAGAACTGTTTCATCACTTGAAGAATGTGCCCATTCTCATGATTTTCAGGCATAACGATGTGTCCACCGTGTGTACTTCCTTGCGGAATCATGCTATCATTGCTGGGCTGACATAAATATGTCAGGAGTTATGCATACTCGAATGAAATATGGTCACTAAAACTGCATTTTTCTTTCTTGCTGAACCGCTGCATTTTAATGCATTGCTACGTGAAAGCGACAGGGGAACGTGAGTTCAATGTCGGATGGTGTTGATGTAGCACACGCTTCAGAACAGTTATGTTTGAAAATTTATGAAAATCTAAGGGTAGAAGATTCATTCCTCCTGTCCATCCCGTTGAACAGCGATGGGTGTGATCTATTTGCATAGGCTGGGCGAAAAAAGGGTTATATGTCTATTATATAACACCTAGTGTTTGATTTATGTGGCGAGTAAAATTGGATCGCTTATTTTTGTGATTTTATTGGGAACGTGATCAATTTCATAACACCAGCAGATGGTGAAGTTTCACTTTTTTTTTTCGTGGAAGGACCAGTATTATACTGATATTAAATGTAACGTGCTTCACATCAAATTATTTATCCTAGGCTCAAAGATGAACATTTAACAATGAAGACAGAATAATACTTAAAGTTGAAGTTATAGGTATCATTGTTACATTTTTTTTTCGGAATTTCAATCAAATTATTAGGTGCGCAACTAAGTTCCCGCTGTTTAGCAACAGATGGCGCCAGTAGTAAGCGCTGGTCGAATGTTGTACATCTCAAGCGTCATAAACCAAGCTCAGACATATGGTAAACAAACCGCTTTGCCAAATCAGTGATTTTGGTTTAGTGTTATATATTTTGGTTGTTTGAAGATGTCTGATTTCGTGCCAAATAATCGTCATTTGCGGGAAGTGTTGATTTTCTTCTTTCATTCGAAGAAAACGGCGGCTGAAGCACATCGAGAGCTCCAAAAAGTTTACGGTGATGCTGCTCTGAGTGAAACAACATGTCGTGATTGGTTTCGTCGCTTCAAAAACGGTGATTTCAGTGTTGATGATCGTCCGCGTGAAGGAAGGCCAAAAAACTTCGAAGACTCTGAATTGGAGGCATTGCTCGATGAGGATCCGTGTCAAACGCAAGAAGAGCTTGGTTCAGGATTAGGAGTTTCCCGCCAAGCCGTTTCTAAGCGATTGTATGCGTTGGGAATGATTCAAAAGCAAGGAACTTGGGTTCCTTACGATTTGAAGCCAAGAGATGTTGAGCGTCGTTTTTTCGTCTGTGAACAACTGCTCCAGCGGCAAAAAAGGAAGAGTTTTCTACATCGCATTGTGACGGGTGATGAAAAATGGATTCATTACAGTAACCCAAAACGGAAACATTCATGGGGACTGCCCGGGCATGCTTCAACATCGTTGCCTAGGCCGAATATTCACGCTGCGAAGGTTATGCTGTGTATTTGGTGGGACCAAGTTGGTGTTATTTATTATGAGCTGTTGAAACCAAACGAAACCATTACCGGGGAACGGTATCGAACTCAATTGATGCGATTGAGCCGAGCACTGCACGAAAAACGGCCACAATACGAGCACAGACACGAAAAAGTGATTCTTCAGCATGACAACGCTCGACCTTACGTTGCGAAACCCGTGAAAACCTACTTGGAAACGCTCAAATGGGAAGTCCTACCCCACCCGCCATATTTTCCTGATATTGCACCGTCCGATTATTACTTGTTCCGTTCGATGGCACATGGTCTCACTGGTCAGCAATTCCACTCATATGGTGACATCTCAAAATGGCTTGATTCTTGGATAGCATCAAAAGACGAACAGTTCTATCGAAATGGTATTCACGTTCTACCGGAAAGATGGGAAAAAGTCGTAGCTAGTGATGGGCAATATTTTGAATAATTCGTTTGTAACCTTTGTTTTAAAAATAAAGTTCCTTTTTCACCAAAAAACAGCGAGAACTTAGTTGCGCACCTAATAGTAAAAAAATCCCTCGCCCTTTATTGAAATCTGATAAATTTTTTTGACAATTACGAATTAGGGAACTTGTACATTGTAGATGAAAACTATTCCCATGATCCATCAACTATATGTGGTTCGCTGTGCAATTTCATTAGTTCTGATTAGTGACGAAGGAGCAACTACGACACGCACGGTTATAAAAACAAGAATAATAAGAGTAAAAGAGCTCTACGCAGTACTTGTTGTCATAAAATAGAAAATACAATCGAAGAAAAGTGGCCAATTTCATTCGAATACACGGTACTAAAATTATTTCGGAAGGAAACATCAAGATATCAAAGGTACATAAAGCGCCTAAAATGGTGTACGAAGGGCATCATGGACATTAAAGTTCTTATAGTTGCCAATACCAACACTAAAATATCACAATTGGGACGAATGAATATCCTTAATGAATTCAACTAACTCACATTGGTGTTTGTGAGAATTAAAGTATGGAATAATGGCTATTCAGAACATCATATATCAATATAGGTGATGTGAATGTGAATGTGATTGAAAAAATAAATTAAAAACATTAAACGTCATAATGACAGACGTAGTTTCATCGAACGTGACCATGGATGTGGGGATTTTTCTTTGCCGGATATTTTTATCATCGACGACAGGCAGGTCGCTTTTCGCTGGTGTCTGACATACGGTTACTCAATCATCATTATGATGCGCTAACAATCCAATAACGTCAATCAACTGCGGTAGGACCTACGAATGATAAAGTTTGTTTGTTTTTTAATCGATGGTATGTTAGTGATTATTGACTGTACTATCTGTGGCAGGTTGTTGGTATACGATGATTCGGCTGACGTAAGTTTGCACAGCTGTATCACATATGCATGAATGGCATCAGTTTCAGTTGACTGTTTCGTTGAGGGCGTGATCTATGTCGTCAGCAGCGTCAGTAAGCGGATCTAATAAATCCATTCTATGAGTAAATATTCGATTCAAAAGAACTCTTATGATTAGTAGCAGTTTCTGGTCCGGGACTGTCCGAAGACATGTATGTAGGTTACGTGTCCCTTGACTCAGCCTAATATGCAGCGATCGAATATGTTTTTTATTATAACTCACAAGGGTCTGTTCATAAACCCCGTTGACTCCATTTTGAAAATCTCAGACCCCCTTTCCTTCGACCTCGTAGACTTTTCTCTATTTTTTTTTTTTAAATTTTGTATGGAGCGTAGACTTTGATCAGACCCTTTCTCCCCAGAAAAGTCTATGTGGTTTATGAAAAGCCCCAATATTATTTTTTGCACCGATATTTCAGCATGGTCAATATCGGGTGAAAAAGGGAAATACTCATGTTGGTGCGTCAACTTTGACGCCAGCTGTAGTCCAAAGCACTTAATGAAAACATTTCAAATTTTGTCCACATTATTTTCTATATTTGTTTAAGCTATGGTGACATTTTTAGTATGCTACCTAAATTTTTCACAGAAATACGGATTTTTGAAATTGGTATGTTCAAAAACGACTTTTTTCACATATGTTATGAAAACTTCAAATTTATAATTTCTATCAACATGAAATTTTGGTCAAATAAGGTCAATACATTGTTTATAATTTTGTCAAATTTTCAGTCAAAAATATTGATAATTGACAAAGTTACAGAAGATTGAACATGGCGTTTTTTGGAAGCAAAATTTTGCTCGGCTTTTTTTTTGCTACTGAGTGTATTGCAATGTCCTTATCCAAATGATATCGGTAATGATTACATGCGGGGCTTATTGTATGTGAAAGTAACCTCTGAATGGGCGTGACTCTCCAGACATTCAGAAATGGGTTGCTGGATCTGCAGTATGAAACTATCACTTCCAGCTCCCGGATTCAGAAGCTGCTTCCAATGGTCACTTGAATGATTGTTGTAAACCGATTTCTTCCATAATACCATTGCCGGCCGATGGGTGTTAGATTGGACACACACACACACACACACACACACACATACACAACACACACACACACACACACACACACACACACACACACACACACACACACACACACACACACACACACACACACACACACACACACACACACACACACCACAGACACACACACAGACACACACACAGCCTCACTCACACACACACACACACACACAGACACACAGACACACACACACACACACACACACACACACACACACACACACACACACACACACCGGTTAAGTTCACTGCTTCTCTTCAATCTGCGTTCCGTTTTTATTTTTGAAATTTGTCCGGAGAATCTGGATAAACCATGGGTGCCTAACGTTCTATGTAATTCGTGCAAAACATGCCTGGCTAGGTGGATAGCAGGTAAAAGGTATGTATGGCTTACCACTGGTCCCATTCAAATTTGTTATATACTCTCATTTCTGTCACTGTAGAGCCGCTATTTGTCCTTTGATAAGCCAGTTATTTGGAATGAACCTTTTTGTCATGCTACGGATTGTTATTTCTGCCTCACCGAAGTTCAACAACACGGCCGCCATAAGTCGGTGCAGTATGCTGATGTGAAATCCGTAGAAAAACCAACTCCACATTCGAATTCACACCGATATTTGCCCAAAACGAAAAAGGGAGTTTTCATTTGAAGATACTGCCCAGCTGGTTAACGAGGACGCAGATCAAAGCGACACAGAATTTGAAACAAAACCATCATTATTTTCCCAAGCAGAACTCAATGATTTGGTACGTGATTTGGAATTGTCGAAACAGAAATTTGAAATGCTTGCATCACGCTTAAAAGAAAGAAATTTAATAGAGCCTGGTGTGACAATTTCGTACTACAGAAATCGTGATTAACAATTCGCTAAATACTTCTCCAAACAAAATAACGCTAGTTTTTGCCGAGACGTAAACGGTTTGCTCGAAGAGTTTGGGGAGCATCACAATCCAAGTGAATGGCATTTGTTTATCGACAGCAGTAAACTGAGTTTGAAGGCTTACTGCATTTACTGCATCAAGGAAACAGTTAACCCTCGATACCGCTGGCTCATGCTGTTAACATGAAGGAATCGTATGAATCAATGGCGCTGCTGCTGGATTTGATAAATTAAAAGCAAACTCTTGGAAGATTTGCTACGATCTTAAGGTTGTTGCCATGTTGACTGGGTTACAATAGGGTACAAAATACATGCGCTTTCTCTGTAAATGGGACAGCCGAGCACGCAAGGAGCATTACGTTCAAAAAAGACGGGCCAAAGAGGACAAGTTTGACTCTCGGGAAAGAAAACGTGAAATGTGTTCCTCTCGTGGATAAAGATCAAATTATTCTCCCACCGTTACATATAAAACTTGGACTCTTCAAGAATTTTGTAAAAGCGTTGGAAAAGAATGGACCTGCATTTGAATATCTGAAATCAGTATTCCCAAACATATCGGATGCAAAGATTAAAGAAGGTGTTTTCGTAAGTCCTCAAATAAAACAATTGATTGAGGACAAACATCTCTTCGCAGTTTTGGCTCCGGGTGAGCAAGAAGCGTGGAAATTATTTCGACTGGTTGTTACAAATTTTCTAGGAAACACTAAAAGTGCGGATCATGTTGAAGTTATTGAGAATTTGCTGGAAAACTATAAGAAAATAGGTAATATTAAATCTAAAAAAAAACTGATCAAGTTAGCCATGTTTCATGTACATAGTTTATAACTCCTTGCTCTTCATGATTATAGGTGTGAACATGTCATTGAAAATCATTTTCCTCCACTCACATTTGGATTTCTTCCCACCGAATCTTGACGACGAAAGTGATGAGCTCGGTGAACGATTCCACCAACAAATGAAGCAAATAGAATGACATATCAAGGCCTTAGGGATGAATCAATGCTGGGTGACTACTGTTGGTTTCTAGTTAGAGAAACCAAAACGACGCGTAAACGACGAAGCTCAAGTTTGAATCATTTTTAAGTTTTAATAAGCTTATTTTCAAGAAATTTGCCTATAGTGCTCAAGAATGACAAAAAACGGTGTGCGTGCGTGTGTGTGTGTGTGTGTGTGTGAGAGAGAGAGAGAGGGAGAGAGAGAGAGAAAGAGAGAGAGAGAGAAAGAGAGAGAGATGGGCGTATTTCTTTCGAAATTCTGTTTTTTCTCGCATTTCTGCACTTTTTCCAAAACCCAGCATAACTTCTTTATTTTTCAACCGATTTTCACCATTGAGCCCTAATTTTCTTCGTTCGGCCTTAAGCTACACATGCAATATATATTTTTGTTGACGTTATTTTGATATTAAGCATATGTTTAGCACATTTTTTTTTACAAATCTCCAAAAAAAAATCGCAAAAAAATATATATACTTACAAATAGCGTCGAAACTATTACTCGTAGAATATTGCAATGTTCAAAATATCAGTGTTCAATTTAATTTTGCTTCATTTGATGACAAAATATCTGAAATTGGATCACACGCGTTGGAGATATTGTATTTTAAGTAAATGTGTTTTTGTTTATTTACAAAAAACTCAACTTCTATCCATATCTCGAAAATTGTTCTACTTAATTTTTATTGACGGCATTGTTGAATTCTGCATAAAATTTCACATTAGAAACATTAGTCGAATTATAAAGTTCATCACTTTTGATTTATTTTGCAAACTAGTGTTTTCTGATTTAAGGCATTGTCAGCTGTATTCGCTTTAATAAACACAAAATTTCACAAAACAAATTAAAATAAAACTGATTCGACAATTTAAGAGAGACCAGAGTTAAAATCAGTCATTCAATAATGAAAACACTATAGTTCACTATAACTTAGCTTTTTTTGGATAACGTTTGTGTTTAGATGAGATATTTGCAAAATTTACAACCGCAAACTCAACAACATTTCTACTAAGAAGCCATAGTTAGGATCATAGAAAATACACTGAAAATTTATTTTCGTTAAATAGCTTTCACTCGTTTCGTAAACATGGATTTTGTACATAGAACAAATGTCTCGTTTATTGTATGAAACATTCATATTGCTTTTTATCTGGTGAAATGCTATCATTACACCTTTTTGTATAATGCACGAAATGAAATTCGTGAAGACCAACCAATCACTGTTTCTCTTTAATCGTACTCATGCAAGACGATGTTGCTGCTGGGATGGGCGGGGAATAAAATATTTAACCCAAAATAAAAATTTAAGTGCTGTCGAGAGCTATAACTTCATACTCACTAATCTAGTATCTTTTATGGAGTCACCATGGCATAATGAGATCAACCACGGATTCAGTATCAGCGCTTTCCAAAAATATCGGATCGAATCTCATGTCAGAAACATGAAAAAAAAAAACGCTGAGCAACTCCACGTGGTTGCGGTTTTTTTTTCAAATGAACACAAATGAAAACGGGGAGCTTTCTGGTCTGGTTCAGAGGTTAAAAATTTAAAAAATTTAAATAAATATTATTGATATTTTAGACCACCGGAAACGGTCACCCTAATGACGAAATAAAACAATGCAGGTCTAATATTTTTCGATAAGGAAAACAACTATAAATTATCATTAAACTCTGAGAGATCGTTATTCTATTTCAAGGCACTCGGTGGCTGTTACCAGGGTACGAAATTCGTCTTCCACAATTTTACATTCATTACCCTATGTGCTTCAATTGGTGAATCGGCAACCTGGAAGGAGGGTATGACCGACCTATAGTCCTCACAAGTTCCTACGTCACGCCTCCGTGTCATATAATTACAAAAGACTGCCAGTGGTGACACTGGATGGCGTAGAATGGGCAATGTCGTCAATTTTATTATAGTAAAGTGGGGGATGCGACTGAAGGTATTGTACCTGGAGATCCCATTGCATATTTTCCATTCTCATTTGATTTTTATTGCATTTCGATTTATTTAATTATTTTACATTCCATTTATGTTAAGACCATGAAGCAACAAGAAAAACATAAAATGCTTAATTGTTTTTTCACTTCTAAACTTCCGCTATTTTTTAAATTGCTAATATTTCCAAAGAAAACTGGCATGTGATTATTAGTAGCATATTTTTGCTAAGCGGTTCGATAAATGGATTGTCGATGATTTGATAAACCATTTATTTCAGAAATCATCGAACCGGAATCTTTGATTATTCAATTTGCTAATTTCGAAATGTAACTAGAATGTTACCTAGATTTTTTATTAAAACATGTCCTATAGAATAATCTGTTGCTTTTTCCACAAAAAAAATTAGCTGCATATAAGACAAGGTCTTGTCTTACATAGGTCTTAGATAAAGATTTTACTTGAAAAAAATGCAACACTTTCTTTTGTGTATAAATTTTTATTGCTTGGGTAAAAAATTGATGAAATTTTGAGGAAATTTAGATTAGAGTGTAATGTTTACTGTGCAATATTTCGCCACAACCTGTCAAGTAGTTATCGAGATGGATTACAAGTAAGTCTGTGCGCCGACAAAAAAATATGAGCGCGGTCGTGGAAAATATAGGCCAGTCCCACATTTGGATTGCGAAACAGATGGGAATGGACAATTCGACCATGTCCCGTTTGGTAAAATCATTCAAGGAGACCCAAACGGCCGGCGGGGCAATAGAAGAAAAACGAAGACGTTCGACCTCTTGAACGCAAGAAAGGTGAGGGATTACTTCAAGCGCAATGCTAACCATTCGATTCGGGACGTGGCCAAGAAGGTCAATTCTTCCGTCCAGTTTGTTCAGCTTACAATGAAACGGGCCGGACTTCATGTCTTTAAGATAAGGAAGGCGCCTAACTGAACCGATAAACAGAATACAATGGCCAAATACCACGCCAGGAAGCTGTACCGTGAGTGGTGGATGCAGCCGAAATGCATCGTAATGGACGACGAGACGTACATTAAAGCGGACGCCAGATCTCCGGCCTGTAGTTTTTCATCGGCAAGTCGCACCTGAATGTTCCAGAGCAGTTCCGGAAGATGAAGGTCGACAAATTTGCCAAGAAGTACTTGTTGTGGCAGGCGATCTGTGGGTGTAGCAAATTCAGTAAGCCGTACATAACGACCGGCACCATCAACGGCCAAATATATAAAGAAGAATGCCTCCAGAAGCTCCTGCTGCACTTCCTACGGTCCCACGAAGGTGACACTCTGTTTTGGCCGGATTGGCGTCGTACCATTACGCGAAACCGGTGATGGAGTAGTACGAATCCAACGATGTCGTTTTTGCACCGAAGGAGGCAAATCCGCCAAACTCGCCAGAACTTCGCCCAATAGAAAAACTCTGGGCGATTATGAAGGGCAAGCTCCGGAAAACAGGGAAGGTCTCCAAAAATGACAAGTATTTGAAGAACGAGTGGATGAAAGTGTGTAAGAAACATGGCGCAAGTGTTGCAGAGGATTTGAAGGGTAGCGTTAAGTCCAAGGTTCTGGCATTTATCCGGTGAGAGGAGGTTAAGCAATCCAACTTTGCAAAAACATAGCTTATTTATGTTTATTTATTTCCTGAGAGTTTCAAAAACATTCGCATACAATGATTTTTTACTGATTGTACAATCTTGGTATACTTTGTTTTCGTATATCTTTTTTCAATGGAAAGATTTCGTAAAATATTTAATGAAACAATTGTAGGTAGGCAGCTAAGCTACAATTTTGTGAATATTTCAAACATATTTGCAAATTTTAAATTGTACGCAGTATGATTCAAATTAATTTGTTGATAGTTTTTCGCGAATTTGGACCGGGTCGGAAGTAGAACCCGCTGCACAGAGCAGTGTGTCTTGGGCAACAATAAAAATATAATCAACTTTCAAATAAGGTCAAATGTTTTGTTTGAAGTGTTGTTACAAGATGTTTGAAATATTCTACATGAGTATTACAAAATTCGTAAGCTCGTCTAATCAACCTGAAATGCAGGCGCAATCAAACAGTTTCATTGCAATTCGTTAATTTGAAAAAAAAAAATTGTTAATTTCTCCATTTGTGACGAAAATTTCACTTTGCATGCCAATTTATTATCTTCTCCGGTGTAAAACTCCTATCCTGACATTTTTGGAGGTCAGGTTTGACGTATGTTTTGTAATCCATCACACAGCAACTGTATCTGGTCAACATCTCTGTGTAGAGCTTCCTAGTACGGGTCTTGGCAACAGTTTGCTGCCGTTCAGCGCGGTTTGGAAAGTTTTGAACCTTGAATGCATGTAATCCAGCTTTTTCCTTGACCGTCTGGACGTAACTTTGCGAAACCTTTACCTTTCAATCTTTACGGCACCTTCACGTGTTGAAATGTTGGAAGTTCGATTGAAATTACCCTTAATCTTTCCCTCCGACTTCCTACATGCTGCTCCGCGCCTGTGATCGTTGAACCTTTTCAATACTCTTGAGACGGTTGAATTAAAGATTTGCAGCATTTTTCCCAAAGCACGATGCGACAGCTCCAGATTTTCCAATTTTTTTCACGCGTCTTCACTTGACTGACTTTCATCTTGGCCTCAAAAAACCGCACAACTAAGAAATTCACAAGATGTGAATAATACACTTCAAAGAGGAACTGTGCATAACTTGGTTTATTTCTGTCCAGTGGGAAAAATGTTACAGCCAGTTGTAAGTAATTTCGTGTTCGTTCTTTAGAGTCGCCCCATAGCGGGGGAATTTAATTTTTGACCGAGTATGCAGTAAAAAAATTGTTCATATTAAAAGTAAAACCATTCAGTGAGTCAAAAGCAACGAACGAAGTCAACGCGCAAGCGTGCTTGCGAAGCAGGCACATAATTTCAAATGCACTAAGGGTCCGTTCATAAACCACGTAGACTCATTTTTTAAAATCTCAGACCCCCCCTCCTTCCTCATAGACTTTTCTCCTTACAATATTTTGAAATTTTGTAAGGAGCGAAGACTTTGGTCAAATCCACCCTCCCCCCAAGAAAGTTTACGTGGTTTATGAATAGCCCCTAACCAAGTGGTGAACAGAGATTTGTAATGCTGACGGGTGGTTTAACAACATACAACAACGTAATCAGTTATGCTAGCTCTATTTCATTATGCATCGGTAATACAGGTTTAAGATTTTTTTTAGGACCTACAAAAGCTCAATACATGCTTTCATAAAATTTTAGTGATTAGGTACACGCAAATGGATGTCAGAATGAATGTAAATGAACTTCCACTCCTGGCTCAAAAACTTGGAGCTCTAAAACTTACGAATTGAAATGCCTGAAAAAGGCAAGGATCTTTTCTTAAAGGCACTCCGTAGGTTGTCGGCTGGACGCGGATGAACTAACGGAAACGTTGCCAAGAGCATGCGATAAAACTATGCCGAGTAACTATGCCTCAAAATTGAGTGAAAAATCACTCAATCCAATTGAAACCGGATCTACCCTAAATTGAGTAAATGAACCAAAACTCAATTTTGAGTATAATATATATATATTTTTTATTAGAGTTACTCTTACTCTTTTCCATAAGTCTAAAATTATAGTAAAATAAGTAAATGCTAAGCAAAACAATTAAAAATTATTCCTTTTTCTCACTCAAATTTAAATACCTGGAATTCAAAGCTTTCAGCGCATATAAAAATATTCCAGAAAGTTTCATTTTCATTTATTTATATATTTAGCAACATGACATTACAATCAACTCAGATCAACTGATCTTCCACATGAGCTGCTTCTGTAAATAAGAACTGCATCGTTAATTATGAGTACACCTTTGAGGTTCTGTATGAAAAAGACTATTACTTATTTTGACAGCTGTTTAGTGTTAATGCGTTGCTTGCCATGTAAACAAACGAAAACCTTCATTAAAAGTTAAAGTTTTACTTCAAGCGGAACAATACGAGGTCTTACGGAAGAAAAGCGAAAATCGATAATGACTAAGTACTGCACTGAAAAGGGATTGTCGATCAGAAAATTAGCAAAAGAAGAAGGTGTTAGTGTCTGTGCGATCCAAAATGCGATCAACCGGTTTGTTATGCATAACACATTGAAGGACTTACCCGGCCGTGGTAGAAAAACAGGTGCGTTGGACAAACAAATTTTCAAAGGTTTTTTAACGAAAAAAGGTATCCATCAGAGATTGCGCAAAAAAAATGTTGAAGGCGATTGGAATAGTTCAACGCGCAAAGGAGCAAAATTCCCTGAAGACGTACCGGAAAAAAATATCCGAAACGCAGCCAAATTCAGGCGGATTCCGTGAAAACTCGGGCTCGAAAGCTGTACGACGACGTTTTGAGCAAAAATGACATGTATCATGGATGACGAGACGTACGTCAAATTAGACTACATGGCGCTTCCAGGGGCACAGTTTTACACCGTGAAGCGTGGAACGGATGTCCAAAATTCGGAGAAATCGATTTTTTGCGAAAAATTTGGGAAAAAGGTGTTGGTTTGGCAAGCAATTTGCCAGTGCGGTATGAAATCGACACCTTTTTTCACTACCGCAAATATAAACACCGAAATGTACCGGAAGGAATGCCTGCAGAAACGAATTCTGCCACTAATCCGAAAACACAAAAGTTCGATACTGTTTTGGCCTGATTTGGCATCCTGCCACTATGCGCGTGCCACCTTGGACTAGTATGAAGAGAACAATGTCCAATTTGTGGAAACCGCGATGAATCCTCTAAATTGTCCGCAAATAAGGCCCATTGAGAAATTTTGGGCTTTGATGAAAGGAAAGCTGTGGAAGAAGGCTAGAGGAGCAGATGACATCATAAAATTAAAAAAAAGACTGGGTAAACGTAAGCAAAATCATCGACGGAACGGTTGTGCAAAACCTCATGAGGTACATAAAGAAGAAAGTGGGAGAGCTGGCCAGATCTACGAAAAATTAAATGAATACTGATGTTATGGGCTTGTTTGATAGTCAATGAACAATGTAAATGAATTTGAGTTGCAAAATAAATAAAACATATTTAAATACAGCAATTTTTAGGTGTACTCATAATTAACGATACAGTCCTTCAGGCGGCGAGTCTATTGAATGCGAATAATTAATCGGTAGCTTAAATCAACAAATAACCCACGAATAAAAGTGTTGCCAAAAGACCCCTCAATTCAGTTAAATGAGGAACAATTTCTAAAAATTTCCAAACATGGGTTGAAACTGAGTACCTCCAACTCAGTTTTGAGTACTTTTGAACGAGCGTGCTGTGATCGTTGACTTTCGAAGATTGTCGTAGGTGGCCATGATATAGTCTCAAAGCAAGAACTGAAATACTAAGCAGATATGATCGACTACCGGTTGAACTTCACAGCCACGTATATTACGCTTGCGAGAAGATGTCGATTGCCATTAATACGATAATTAGGATCACGCCGAACAACGGTGGGCCAATCAGCAGCAAGATGGGTTTTTTGAATGGATGAGAAGTGGTAATGGCGCCATAACCATAAGTCGTACATGCTAGGACAAGATATGTCCTAGTATTTAAAGTCTTATGAAGATGAGATCAGATCAACTATCCGAAACTAAAGAGCATCACATCACCTTTTTCGAATGATCTATGACCAATCAATTTCAGGAGGTGTTATCAGAATGATTTTAATGATAATAAAACTTGTTAATATTAAGATATCCTACGAGTAATTAATTATTATCTACTATATTATTCTGGATGTTAACTAAGCCTAAATGATAACATTTTCAGTGATTAAAAATAATTTGAATTTAAAATTTGTTAGCAATTTGGTATAAGCCTTTGCTCGGGTAGTTTCTATTTAGTGAATCCCTCACAGTGCATTCACACTACAGGGCAGGCTTTTGACGCTTTTTTAAATCTTACTACAAGAAAACACGTACACACATGCCCATTCATTGTGCTCAATCATCAGACAAGCTGGACCTCCTCACACTATACTATACTCTCTATACTTGTAATAACAAGCTTTACCAACATACTTTTCCGCAGGTATAGCGTTTTGTTCTTTGATCTTGTAAGTTAAACTGAATGATTGTATGTAAACCAAATTAAAAAAACCTTTTCTTGAAATCAAATGAATGTTGTATGTGATTGCGTGGGTGTTCAACCAAAGCATCATTATTATGTTATCCAGTACGAGTGTTGTAACTTTCTGCTCTAGTTAAAAGCAACGGTTATAAGTAAGTGATAAAAAATACGAACAACGACACATGGAAATGAAAGACTAATAGTCGATGTTCGGAAGAAAAATCTTATTCGAATAATGTAGGTGAGTACATGAAAGTCGTAACCTTTTGGTTCTGTTTGGTGTGTCACTTGAACAAATGAAGGGAGGATGTTCCATGGAGCACCCTTCAGATTTAATGGCTTCACTTGGTTTTTTGACTTAGGTCAGGACTTTGAGGGTTCACTTTATGGGAATGACAAATTAACTCACAATGTTATTTGTTAATTTACCGATTTCAAAACTCTTTTGACTTTTAGTTCAAATTGAAGAGTTTTCACATGTTACATTAGCCCATCTGAAGACATTCTTCAGATAACCTAGTGGAACAGTAAAGAAAGGTTCGGGTTGCAAACATTCCATTGCTGAAGAGGGAATTAAACCCTCAATTCGTGGCTTATTGAGCGACAGTTCTAACATTTTTCCTCATTACAGAAGTAGAAGCCAAGTCAGATTTATATCCGGTAGGAATAACCGTCTGGTTGCAAATGTTTTCGACTTCCCTGGTCATAAAGTACTGTTTTGCTTACGTCATTGATTTATTTTTCGTTGCCTTTTGATTTCAACAATCGATAATTTTGGGCAGATGTCGGCTTTGACATTTTATGATCTCTAAACGAATTTGTAGAGCTTAAATATCTTGAACAACGATGCTTTAAAATATGATGAATGTGTTCCACCATGCCAAAAACTACAATAAACTTTATAACCGGGACTGATATTTCCCTCAATTTATTTCAGTCACCAATACGCAAATCAAAGACTCAACATTCCCACATAAATTTTGCAGGAGTAACCTTTCAAAAACAGCGTGAGCTACGTTTTAGACCATCGTTCTCAGAGCCTTGGGCCAACAAGGACACTTTACACCAAGCACCACACTTGTTGAGAGAACTGGTTTCAAAGAACGAGGTGTTTCATGTATTACTGTTGATAAAGCAAATGAAAGAAAGATATTTAAAATTCTGTTTTCCAGAATGTCCTTTCATTTGGGAAAGAACAACTACTATGGAGTTGATAATAATATCAAATTTTTTTGATTTTTTTATAGGCATACTTTTAAATTCTTCTTTAATTGATTTACAAATTCATTCCTTGATTATGCTGCGATTGAACTAATTCTGTGTTTGGCTCCCTCAATGGTTTAATTATGCCCAAATTAGCATTTAATTGCAAGTGAACTTTATCAACCTCTTAATTTCGTTTTGAATTTGCTTAATTACTTTTGCAGTTGCTCTTGGCGCTTCATCAATTGTCATCAGAGTAAATTGCTGGACTCGAAAAGAACGAAAGCACAAACA
>JAHHFK020001154.1:52500-207139 GCA_024533555.2 Aedes koreicus
AATAATTACATAAATTTCATTGATTCTAAAATAGGTATAATTTTTGTTGATTATATTTTTAATACATCAATATAGAATCAAATAAATAAAATAGTAATAAAAAATAATAATAATTATTACTTTGAATGAATAATTGAATGAATAAGTATATAAAAAATAAATAAATATATTATTTAATTACAGATGTAATTTGAATATCAATAAAACCTGTTAACAATTGAATAAATGTTGGAGTTTAAATAAAAAATAAAGCAGTAGTTGAATAATTTAGTCAATAAATAAATAAATAAATAAATGTATCAATAATTCAACACATAAATTTAAATAATTAATAAATACATAAAAATATCAATAAATCAATAAAATCCTCAGGAATGAGCGAAATGGCCTAGGTGTGAAAAAGAGTTGAACACTATTGGAAAAGTTATGACAATACAACGAATTTACGTTCGGAAGCTCAGCTATACCGTTATACAGCAAAAAACGGCGGATTATGTAAAATGCGCAAGGTAGTCCCATATACACAGGTGGCACGAAAGACGCATGTTCAGTAACGCTTGTATTGACTTCCATGGAGGATCTATGAACCCAAATGAGGAAACAATTCTTACGGCAATAAAAGAAGCTAAATCCATCGTGAACACACGACGGATCCGTATTTACCGAGAGTGCAGCCCAAATGTTGCGTTTGTCAGCCAGTCGTATATCCTATCGATGTGAAATGGAAATAGAAAACAAAATTTTCTTTTCTTGACTCGATGGATACCGAATATTTACTGATCATTTACGGGATATTTACGCAACGCTTCAGGATGCCCTGTTACCAATCAACGCTACTAGTTCTACCGATGCGATGGGACGACCGACTGACATCTCTGAGAAACATCATGCAGGATTATGGGAGAAATTGGTATATCTATTGTTAACACATATAGGAAAACATTAAACCAAAGTTGATATTATTTAAACGGTACACTAGAATTTATTATGTCATGTAGGAACCAACAAAAAGTTAGAAGTTTAAAGATGGTAACCATTCTACTTGTTTAAAAAATAGCTCAACAAGGGGTTTTCCAGTTCTGTTGGCTTTCCGCAATGAAAACTGAAATATTCGCAATTTTATTCTAGGCTAGGAAAGCTGCCTATTGATGTGGCGGGTGTAACATTTACTCGTCTGTCAAAGCATCTGGTCTACGTTCGCCTCACACCAAACAACTTTGGCATGACGATTCTACATGTTATGTGATGCCATATGACGGCATATCAGTGGGCGCCTCGCATAATGTTGTGGCAATGTGGTATTGTTTGCTCGTGCCACAAGTCTTTGATATGATGTTTTGACATGTTATATGATGCTACAACTGTCAGTACCTTGAGGTGACATGGTACCCCTAGTAATTTTTGCTATCTTTTGTAAGCTCCTATTTTTCCCTCATTTTCGTTTATAGATGAAACTATATTGGTATACTAACCGTAAGTGCACACATGTATTGACATATTTGAAAATCCATACCTAGCGTAGAAGCTATTCATTGCATCTTAAAACAGCAAAGTGATGGGTTCCGTAGTGAATTCCATCATGTTCCCTTTAATGGTGTACAATCATCATTCTCATGTCAGAGTAGAGCTCTGTTCCGGTAAAACATCGACATACCATGGAATACACGCGTGAAAACATGTTCTGCTACGGATTATTTTTAATAATTGTGATTTATGTTGATAACACCTTTTCTTTTCTCTTTGCATTTCAAGCTCGTGGCTTTCACTAGCTTATTGCTTGCTCGTAAGTAAGCGTCCTAAATACACTTCCACAGTTGTCAATTGAAAGCATTCGATGATAGGTATAATTTTAGCATTAGTATGATTGTGTGGTAAGTATTTTGGTGTTGCTTTGTAGCTGCGCTTTTACCAGCTGAGCGAAGTGAGGACCCATATTGATAACACGTTTAGCTTTGTTTTCACGTACTCCGGTATTATTTTTTGTTTAATAACTATCATAACACAATCCTACAAATATTCATTAAATACACCTGGTAGTTAAAAAACAGTTAAATACATACAATTAGTGCGAGTTCAGGCGACAGATTATTTGAAAGCAAAACGTATTTTCGTTCCAAACAAATTATATCATACAAGAAAACTGTTGGCTGTGGAATCTCCTTCCATGTAAACTGCAATTCTAATGAAACACATAAAGCACATCGTTATGCATTCATGCTGTCAATAATGCCATTTAAAACCAGAAACTTCAAATCAAATACTTGTCCGTGCACTATCATTCCAGTTTGGAGAATTTGTCTAGTCAGGCAGAAACTTCAATTGAGCACTTAGCAAAACTCCCAACTGAGCAACGATTGCACGAGGCATGAGTAGAAATTAAGTTAAATCCAAATATTTTCCGACAATTAAGCAAGGGTGTTCGTAACTGAAATTACAGTCATCGCCCATTACTGATGCTATGCTCTTTCTTTATGCCGATTCATCCATTACATTTCATCCTTTCTACCTGTTTGTTGGAAGAATTTATTGCACTTTTATGCTTCCGTAACGATTTCCTACACTTTCATTTTGGCAATGATGGCGAGGGTGTGGAGAAACTTGACAAACCGGTGGTGGTATTTCATTTGGGCATTCGTAGAAGGGCATCACGCAAAATGAACAGTTTTGACTAACGATATAGATTCATAGTTCAACAGGCTTTGCAGAGGATAGTTGCAGTGAAATGGAAGAAAATTGTGCTACTTACTTTTTTGGCCAAATCAGTCGTGCGAGTAATGTGCAACAGTAAAGTCGTTAGATTATTCCAAATCTGTGACAAAGACAAAATGAGCAAATTTTATGTAAGTGTTTTTAACGTTTATAAATTCTTGAGTTTTCTTGGGTGCTATATGGCTTTCGTTCGTGATAAATAAAAAACTTTGTGCTGGCACGGAAAGAGTGATGCTTTAACAATACGTTTCTGTTTATATGGTTCAAAGTTAAAAACGGCGAGAAGGACTAACTTTATCTTTAATTCTATGAATGGAGTATATGGATTGTAATAAAGAAGAGTATGTTGCTTAGCATACGAAAGGGTGCATTGCTTTGAAAGTGCTTGCACCTGTTGGCAGCATAAATTTTGCACGAAGAAAGCTGGATAAAGTGGTGCTTTATGAAATTTGTAGAGCAATTTAACGTCCTGTAGTATATGTATGATTATATGTTAGCTATTTTATATTTTTGACTGAAAGGTTGACGTTTTTTTAGTAATATGAACCAGAATATTTCAAACGTGAACTTAGTTCTACGAAATGAACTATACTATCTATAAAGGCAGGAATCTATCTTCCTGAGGCAGGAATAAACGGATAGTTTACTGAGGAGTGATAGGAGAGGCTTTTTGGATTATTTTTGTAGTATTTGGCGAAACAGTTAAGTACGATTGAGTTTTCAGTTCATTCATTTTAGGGAATGATTCCGAGGGAACATGGAGAACATTTCACAAATTGATCTCGATTGAATCAAACTCCGTGTTTTAACGGAAGGTTCACTAAAGTACGCTTAGAATAAAAACAAACAGTGCATTATTTTTTAAAGTTTGTTCAGGAAAGTATTTTTTTCAGTAGGTTTAACGATCAGATTTCAATATTTTAATGAAAAGATAGATACACAAATAAAAAGATAAGACGTCATTGGGCGACGACAAATCAAATCGAGAATCATTAGAATATGCTGCGGTTTATGAAATTAATGTTCACCTGAGAAATATGAGTAACATGTTTGGGATCCTCCTTTAGTTTAGTCGGTCAATGTACAACTCTGGAGCAATATTATGCTAGACGAGGTTGCAACCGATTCGCGGTATTTCCTTGAAATTTTTAATGAAGGAAAAGTTATATGATATATGGTCATATGGCATGATTGTGCTTGCTACACAATCATGCAGATGCAGAAATGGTATCTTACATCGAAAGCCCTCAATTAATAACTGTAAAATTACATTAAAAGAAAATAAGTTGAGAAAATGCAATAAATTTATTGTGATAACCTCCGAAAAGAATAGTGTTTACTGAGAGCTCACATGTGCCTGAATTGGCTTTTGAAAATTAGTTACGCTGTGTCCTTTGACTCGCCTAATATGCAGCGATCGATTTTGTTTTTTTATTATATTATACAATATTTTAGCTGTAATCGGTATTCAAATTATACACTTGCTTAGATATGTTTAATGAGGTGTATCACAACAAGTTACGCGACTTATTGTTAAAAAGGCATACACTTTCGAGGGATATGGATGTCGGTTTTTAAGCACCAAACTGGGTCTATTGATGGATTCAACTTCATCCCATCCGCTAGATTTATTATTTAATGCAGCCTTCGTATAGTTTTTTTCCCTAATACAACAAGCCATAGTTGGAAACGTAGAAAAAATGTGTCCCTAGAATTGGGTCTACGGTTTTCTTGATAAATCAATATAAATGTATCCATGAGAACAGTAAATCTATAACGTTTCTGTATTTTCTGTTTATATGGGCTGCATTACCTTATCGAATCAATTCAGATCAAAAAGATAATCTTTGCAGCTTAACCAGGGAAGTAGAAGCAGCTAGAAAGATGGGAACCAAGAATTATTCGGTAGTGTATAGCTATAAATTGATTTTTAAAGTCCCAATTGCATTGTTACAAATCAATCATCATATTAGAAACATGATTTTGTTGATTTTCGTCAGATAATAACATATTTGGTACATAGGCCGAATGAAGAGGCTAACATTATATCCCGTAACCCCATGTTAGTTTTCAATAGTGATATGAATATTGCATATCTCTTTATTTTTTTAAGAGAAGTTTAGCAAATTATGGAGTAAATTCAACTCCAAGAATGCTTTTTTAAACTGGTTATTGGAAACCCAATAATGATTATTTCGATTTCTGTGAAAAGTTTTTGTATACGTACACGCAAACCGAAAAACAAATATTGAATGTGCGGCACACTTTTCATAATTCTAAGTTAAAAAATCCTCTCGTGAAGGATATACATTGGATATACATTTTGCAGAACGTTACAACGTTTCGGTTTCCGAGGACATCATTTTACATGAAATCTTTGTTGGCGTTCTCCGATTTGTGTGTAAGATGTAAAATATGGGTTTGAATTACCTGACAGTAGCTAGAATTAGATACATGAGATTAAAACTGGCATCAAGAAGTATTTGTATTCACATTAACAGTGCCAGCATTTGGACGATGACATTTTGTGTTCATGAACTTATTTTAATGTCATGTCATGTAAGTTATCATTTAGTTTTTATGGTCTTGTAAATTAAAGAACAGGCGCAAGGTGCTCTAAGCAAGACGCTAAAAGTTTTCTGCTGTAATTTTGCACCGTTTTATTATTCATTTCAAATTAAGTTTCAACAAGTGAAAATTGTATATTGTTAAACTCCTTCAACTCTGTGTTGTGTTAAGCCACCGTTGCAGATAGCTCATGGTGATGGACACTGCTCGTTTCTGGTTCCCTGTTCGGACTTTTTGGATTTCATAATTGATCAACTGGAGTTTGGCTATGTATCTTTTATATGTTTGAGACCCAACTAGTATCAGCCCCCTTGGAGTATAATTTTAAGATAAATATACAGCTTGAGGCTGTTCTAGCTTTAGCTGGGTGGGACTAGACAAAGCATATCTTTTGACAGATAGGCCTATTTCGTCTGTGACATACAGTTTTTTTAAGTGTCGAGTGCCATTCTGCATGTTCATCTGGTCTTTTATAGTCATTTTATAGTTGTCAGTTGTAGAACGAAATTTGTTTTTTTTTGTGGTCAGCGTTTTGCGTAAATTTTACTCTTCTTTACGGAATTATAATGTCCTCTATTTAGCTAATCAACATTTCCGAAGATAAGGCATGTCAATTTTCTTGGGAAGAAGAGGCGATACGTCATTTCAATGCAATTAAAGGATGTCCACGATGAAATTGCCACACACAAAATTGATTCGCAAAATTCGAGTTTTCATCCGATTGCCATCAAATTTTCAGGGATTGAGAAATAACTATTAAACTTCATTTTACCATTTTACTCGTATTTTATTTACAATCCATACGCAAATGCCCGCACCTTGGCCTTAACCCCGGTCATAAGATTCTGCACAACCTGTGAATCAACCGTTTTTTGCATGTAAACCCATACTTTCTTCAGTTCCTCGACTGTCTTCACTACCTTAGGTCGTTTAAGAAGGTGCTGCTTCATAATCGCCCAGTACTTCTCGATGGGGCGGAGCTCCGGAGTGTTGGGAGGGTTGAACATTTTCGGCACGAAATTGACCTTATTGTCCGCATACCACTTCAGCACGTCCTTGGAGTAGTGGCATGAGGCCAAATCCGGCCAGAAGATTGTTGGGACGTTGTGGGCCTTCAGGAGAGGAAGCAGCCGCTTCTGGAGGCACTCTTTTATGTACACCTGTCCGTTCATCGTGTCCTGTGTCACGAAAGGTGCACTCCGCTTCCCGCACGTGCAGATGGCTTGCCAAACCAGGAATTTCTTCGCAAATTTGGACATCTTCTGAGTGCGGACATGCTCCGGAACGCTGAACTTATCCTTGGCCGTGAAAAACAGGTTGCCGGGGATCTGTTTGAAGTCGGCCTTCACATATGTTTCGTCGTCCATGATGCAGCATTCAACTTTCGTCAGCATGTTGAGGTACAACTTCCTGGCACGGGTTTTGGCGGACTTGTTCTGCTTCTCGTCGCGATTAGGGGCCTTTTGTACCTTGAACGTTCGAAGCCCAGCCTTAGTTTTGGCCTTCTGGACAAAACTTCGGCTTAGGTGCAGCTTCTTAGCCACATCCCGAACGGAGGCGTTCGGATTTCGGTTGAAGGCCCCAACTACGCGGTTGTGATTTTTGGTGTTGTACGGAATACTTTTTCCTTCACTTCTGGGCTTCCGATCGGTGGTCAACCGTTCCTCGAACCGCTTAACCACTCGCGACACCGTGGAATTCGCGATTCCCAACGTTTTAGCGATGGAACGATGCGAGAGATCCTTGTTCTCGTGATGAATGAGCAAGATTTTATCACGCACGAGCTGTTATTTCGACTCCATTTCCGCGAGTGTTGTTCACAGGACTTTAAAACTTGCAGGATGTAAATAATGCACTATGAACTAAATCCACCGAAATTTTCATTAAATTCTACCCAACGGTTAAAAAGTTAGAGCAATTTCATAGTGTGGCAATTTCATCGTGGACACCCTTTATATGGAATATGTGGTTAGGATCGCAGCAAGCCGTGCTTTGAAAATGACGCGTTTTACTTTTGCTGCGTCGTTTTCTCGGAAATAAAATCAATCAAATTCCTTCATTTAACTAAAATAAATGGTGAAATTATAGTTTCTCCTTGTGCTTTGCGTAGGACGTTGGCAATGGAATTCCTCTCATAGTGTGTGATGGTCGTGTTTTTTTTTAAAAGGAATGTGCGTCGGTAGTTTTTTCCCATTTTTTGTTTTTTAGTGCCCCGCTCCCGCATCCGGACGACCTTTCCAGCATCAGATAAGGGACGTTGGTGAGGTCGTTTTATGTTATAAAAAATATACCTTAACTACATACACGCTAGGATCTAGAATTTGTGTGTGAAAACTCTTCACATGTCCATTTAACATGTGTTGATTTTCATGCGGGGCTTATTGTATATGAAGATGACCTCAGAATGTACGTGTATGAACAGGCATTCTTAAAATGGGTCGTTGGATTTTGAATAGAGCTGTCTCCTTCAATCTCCAGGACTAACAATGTTTGCATATAGTGATAACATATAAATTACTGAAGAAATACAGACACGTTTCTTCCATAAAAGCACTGCCGCTTAGTGGGACACACACACACACGAACACACAAACACACACACACACACACACACACACACACACACACACACACACACACACACACACACACACACACACACACACACACACACACACACACACACACACACACACACACACACACACACACACACACACACACACACACACACACACACACACACACACACACACACACACACACACACACACACACACACACACACACACACACACACACACACACACACACACACACACACACACACACACACACACACGTATTTGTCTGCTGTTCCAAAAGTAGGTTTGATAAGTGGTAGCTTTTTTGCATAATAAGCAGAAATCATGGGCTTACATGATTAAGTTAAAAGAGAAAAAAAAACTATTTTTGAAAAGCCCTTCGAAAAACAAATCATTGTTTGCGATTTAAGTCATACAAAATCCTATCATAGAATGCTATAAGTTTTCTTTCATCACCCGTTCTTATATTCTCAGACATTCTCCTCTTTTTAGAGAGCGAGTAATGGCGCTTTAACAATAAGCCATACGTGCTAGGACTATAGAGTATGCTTGGATCCTAATCGCTTGAAGAGAAATGGAGCATTCTTAGATTAGATGCTTCCAACGACCACTTTTAAATAAATTTTTGTTCTGTACACCAAACAGGGCATGCTGTTTAACTATTCTTTCCGACTATCCATTTCCCTTTTTCTTTGATTCTACTGAAGGCTGTGTGGGTTCCCTGCGTCTTCTTAAGGTAGATACCAAATCCTTCCTGCCTCCAACGGTTTCAAGTACGTGTCCAGGTGAGCGATCGAGGAGTGTCTTTGTAGATATTATTGCGTGAAGAAACGTATCAGTAACTGGTTCCGTTTCATGGTGACATGCAACGTCTTCAACGAATTTTTTCTCATCGTAGCTCTATCATCGAGGTGTGTAAACGTCAAAGTAATTTTTTTTTTCTTTAGCATTTCAAGCTTATTGCTTTCACAATTAGTTTATTGCTTGCTCTCAACTTAGCGTTCTAAATGTACTTCCACAGTTATTAATTAAGAGCTTTCGATGCCAAGTACCATTTTTGCATTAGTATGATTGTGTGGCAGGTACAATCATACGCTATGCCCAGGGAGTCGAGAAATTTTCCTTAACGAAAAATGCCTAGAGCAGACCGGGAATCGAACCCAGTCACCTCCAGCATGGTGTAAATTTCTGTCTTATGGACCGCTTCTTTTATGTGCTTCCTTGTATATTTAAATTTAAATGATTTGTTTAAGAGTGCAGTTTGACAGTACACATTCAAATCTCATGCAAACCTTAGATCACGCACTGTCCTTCCGATTTCTTAGTGTTCACGTAGTAATAACTATTTTTACATGAGACGTTAGCAAGGAACGTAAGCATAGATTTCTTGTTAAGTAATGGTTTCCAAAACCAGAATATACGCAACTCGATGATAGCTACATTGTATCGAATTGACTTTCTAGTCTCTTCTACCTAATTATTACGTCCACAAGGACTCTTTCTTGTGGGCAACTAAATTGAAACGACTTTTTGGTATTGTGTAGGTTGGTTAGGCGACAGTAAAACACGTAAAATCAGAGCAAGCACAGCAGCAACCGAAGATAAGCTAGTATTTTCTTGCTCTGCGGGATAACTGGAGAAATGCCTCCAAAGCTAAAGTGAAATTCAGATCTTCTAATTACTATAGTAAGATATTAGCTTGAAAATAGCACTATGTTTTATCCCCATTTGATGATTGAATTGAAATATGGAACTAAAGGAATTAAAGGCAACTTTCTGTCCCAAAAATGCGTCCAACCTGTTTACACCGCATTCAACATTAGTCCACAGGGACGTCTCTTCTACGCGGATGATGTAAAGATATACTTTATCGTGAAGTGCATCCAGGATTGTCATACTTTACAGAAACTGATTGACCGATTCAAAGAGTGGTGCACTAGAAACATGTTAACGATTAGTATTCCTAAGTGCAATGTAATAACATTTCATCGGAAAATTAACCCTATTAGTCATAATTACAACATCCGCAGCCAACCTCTGGTTCGTGTCGATCACATACGTGACTTAGGTGTTATCCTTGATACTGGACTCACATTTCGGCTCCATTACGATGGCATCATTGCAAAAGCCAATAGACAACTTAGATTCAAATTTAAAGTAACTAATGAATTCCATGACCCTCATTGCCTTCGGTCTCTCTATTGCGCCCTAGTTCGCTCAATTTTAGAGTCAAGTGCAGTCGTATGGTGTCCATATCAGGCCATTTGGATTAACAGAATTGAAGCAGTACAAAAGAGATTTGTGAGACATGCCCTCCGCAACCTTCCATGGCGAGATCCCACGAATTTACCACCATATGAACAACGATGCAGACTAATTGGACTTGATACACTGGAACGTAGGAGATTTTCTGTACAAGTTATGTTCCTGGCTAAAATCCTATTAGGTGAAACTGATGCAGCGGAAATTCTAGCACAACTCAATTTCTACGAACCTGAGAGGATCTTACGACAGCGAAGTTTCTTATACCTTGATGCCCGCCGCGCCGAGTATGGTCAACATGACCCCATCCGATTCATGGCGGCAAGATTTAACGAAGTTTACCACTTGTTTAACTTCAATTCTTCCGCGACTGCATTTCAGCACAGATTACTGGCCCGATGGCTTCTACAAAATGGGAACAGGTGAGTCCTTGTCCAATATTCCTATGAAGTCATTAATTTTGCTACCTGTGATATTTTTTCTCGACTGCTGGAGCTAAATGAAATGATGCCTGGACCGTCGCACGCTGATTTTCCTTTCAAACGATTTATTTCCAACCGATATGGACATAGTTTTAAGTTTTATTTTTTTAACTTTTTGAATTGTATTTTATTTTGTTCGGCCTTTTTTAATGTATGTTCATGTCATGTAATGTTTTGCTGAAAAGATATGAGGTTTTTACGCCCAATTCAAACGGGCTTTTCCTCATCGGAGAAAACAGATGAAAATAAATAAATAAATAAATAAATAAATAAATAAGTGAATAAATAAATAAATAAATAAATAGTTTGCTACACACTGAGCTGTGATTTGGAGGATAGGGCCTCAGATCTTCTTATGAAGTGTTTTGTTTTACACATTTATGCGCTCGCTTGAATGTTACAGTTTATTTGAACAGTGAACTGTTTTATCCAATAATGTATCATGAAACTTTTTTCGTTGTACAAATTTATAATTACCATTATTAACATTATTTCCTTTCAGATTAAGACCTTGATTGGGGTGGCATTATTGATCACTTTGATTCACGCTACCCCACTTGAGCCCGAGAAGAGTCTTAGACGAGATAAGCGAAGTTTATTACAAGCTCTGTTTGGAGCAGGGCCATTAACTACTACAGAACTACCACTGCTAACTACTCCCCCGAACGTGGATATGCTGATGGAATTCCTTGAAAGCGGTGAGCCAGTTTATTTGATGCCTACGAAACAGGATCCGGATAATCCGCCAACATTTGTTCCGATGATGCCATTGCGATACTTTGCATCGCCTTCTGGTTTACATTTCATTGCAGTTGAACCTATCAACTTCACCCCAGAAAACGAGTATATTCAGCAAGAAGGAGCCGAACAACAGTGGCAACCAAATTACATTCCAGTATCATCTAAAAATGTACCGAAAAAAATGAACAAAAACGTTCCCTCACAGCTACAAGGGTTGAGTAGCTCTGAAATTCGTGAGCTGAATGCTCTTGCGAAACAGATAGGAGTTAAAAATTTAGAAGATTTACCGCCGTTGGAAGAGGTAATGTCGTTGCTTGGCACGACGACTAGAAGTGAAACGATTGATGCTATCCGTGACTATGCATCCACTCCCACAGGTTTGGACCTGATTCGAGATTATGTTATGAGTTATCAACCTGTCAAGAGAATGGACACCGTAGTATCTAATGCCCAGGATGATGAAAAAAAATCTATTGAAATGCAGGACAAATACGACAGTGATAATATTATGTATGTCAATAATCCAGTACCAATTGTTGGGTACACTATTCCGAGCGGACAACAACCTATACAAGAACGAAAGCCCACGTCAGAAGCACCGTCACAGGGATTGTTGTCAAGGTTGCGTTCATTCTTAGGCTTTGGTTCGCATTCTCCACCGGCTGAAGCAGAACCAAACCCTAATGCATTAGTTAATGGCCAATCGGAGGTAAATCTTATTCCCCACATTGTAATCCCTCTTCATCATTTGGCACCAATGGACGGTTCAAGTGGATATGCATTAGATGGCATGCAGCACTATCCAATGACACCCTTAATACAGGACTCGAGCCCATTTGTTCTAAAGCCTAATACGGTTCAACATGGCAATAATAATGCGCTTGTCTATGATGCACTGGATTCGGAGCATGATGAGGCGCACATTTATCAAGATGACATTCACAAACAGGACATCAAAGATGAAGCTCCAATTGAAAATCAGAAACCTGTAAGAATCTCTCCACCAGAAGAGAAAACCGGACAACTTCACAAAGCGGACATTGACAAAGCTGTTTTACCACTAACTATTAAGACGATAGACCATGCAAATCCAGAGATAATTACTCCAGAACCCACCACTGAAATGGTTCCTACGGAAGATGTTGAGCTTATAGGAACTACAGAACCAATGACCACAGATGCTACAGTGGAACGTGAAAACATATAATTTGTTAACGAATGTACGCTAGAGAACATACTTGCTAAGGGTACACCATATGAATCATTAATTTGTAAAATCTCTTTTTTTCATTCTATTAGAAAGGTGGAAAACAGCAAAAACAAAAAAAAACACAAAGAGGTTACGAACAAATATAAATTGATTCAGCGAATCCGGCTTTTCTGAAATTTTTATGAGAAGTGTAGTCCAAGTGAATCCAAAGTTGATTGCGGCAATGCGGGTATTCAAATAAATGATTTATTCTGGTTGACTTTTGAAAAAATCCTATAATAAAAGTAGCGTTAGGAGTGTCTGCATTAAGTCGAAATAAACAGTGCCATGAAATTAAATGATATTCAATAATGAAGATATATTTCCTGGCACATAATGTTAGAATTAGTAATTTATTATTCTGAAATTAAAACAAGCATTTGAATTTCAATAAAATTTACAACAACGAGGGTGTAACAACGTTTTAATCATTTCATTTTCTCACTTGACTGTCCTTGAAATCACATTCCACACACAATGATAGCCACAACTCTTTAGCCTCTTATTAGAAAATTATGGTAAAAATTCCCGCCTCTTCATAAAATGCTGTCTAAACAAATGTGTTACTATCAATTATTAATCACCAGTTAAGAAAAGGGTAACAGTGTTAACAATATGAATAAATTTTTTTTTGAAAATATCAGTGTTTAAAAGATTATACAATTGTTGGCAATATAGTTTCAACATTTCAGCTCATTTTGACAAAAAAAAAATCATATCCTTTAAAGTTTATGATGAATCAACCTTTTTTAAGTAAAAAAAAACACTTTCTAGTTTCATATTTCGCTTAAAAAATAGATACAGTTATCAGCAAATGGGGAAATGTTGTTTTTGTTAATGTACAGTTTTTTTGAAACAGGTTGTTTTTGCCTTGTTGGGAACAAGATTGAATTTTTCTGTTGAAATTTCAGATATACTTCATTTCATTACTGCTAAGTTAATTTATTTTATGAAAATTTCAACCCATTTGGTGCTAC
Organism: Aedes koreicus; assembly: GCA_024533555.2. Lineage (NCBI taxonomy): Eukaryota > Metazoa > Arthropoda > Insecta > Diptera > Culicidae > Aedes > Aedes koreicus. The sequence continues at coordinate 66,074 of JAHHFK020001154.1, forward strand.
GGATGAAAGGGTTTAGCTGGATCTGGATATTTTCGTGTTCAATCGTTAGGAGCAATTATTTGTGGATACATTTGTGCTTGATAATTAACCTAAAAGTACAAAGCATAGAACATTATTGTTTTTGAAAAAAAATTCAATTTCTTTTAAAATTAACATCGTTTTCCAGAAAAATATTCAATCAGAGCAAATTTGTTCAGAAATAAGAGCATTTTCCCATACATTTTAAGGTTTTATTAAAACAAACTTCGATCCACTTTTCTAACAGGTACAAGTTGACCGACTTGGATCTATCCTGCATTAAAGCTCCTAGTGGCATAAAAACAAGTGGCATTGAACGAACGATAAACTTACTGATAGTGATGTAAGTTTATCGGGGTGAGTTTGGAGTTTTGTCGAGAAATAATTTTTTTTTGTTCACGTAAAGTTTCCTGATTTAGAATTCATAACAGCACCACTTAAAACACGAACGAATATTATCATTTGTATATGTCGGTTCTCCAAGGACTAAACGAGTTGATTTGTTTCCTACCGCAATGATCGCTATTCATGGTGCCATCACACAGTACGATGTAGGTTGGTAGGTATGTAGAAAGTTCATGAATCATTTTTATTTCAGCTTAAGCAGTGGAAACGTTGCTTAAAGTTATGGGTTTTTAAGCTGCAATAATTTGAGAACATTTTTGACGAGGTCGTGGATGACGAACACAAATACAGACAATAGAAGGATAGCAGGTTAATGCTTCGTTGTTCCGTTGAACGTGACATTCTGAGGTATGAAGCAAAAGCGAATCATGCCTCGGATGTGTTTGGAAATGACGAGAAGTATAGCCAAGCAATTAATTTATTCAGACAGCGTACGCGCATTCTTTTTTGACGAAATGATATTTGGTCCAAACATGAAGTATGGTGGTTTGTGATTGTTGTTGGTTGCGGGAGCGAATGCTGATTGTAATCAAGTATTTTTTTATTTGCAACATGGCATGATGTAGTGTTGGTCATAATTCAAAGTTATGTTTCATTTTTGTGACCTTATGCACACAAAAAAAAAAACTCAATGCAAAATTACCATAAGTAACGTCATATTCTGGGAAAACTATGTCAATGGTCAATGACTACTGATAGCGACTATTTGTCCTAATCGACTACATTTTTTTTTTATCAAAGTGGATTTTTAAGCAAAACTGTTTCATGAAGCCGAAAAGATGAGCAAGCAGATATAAGAATGTAGGCTCAGGCAGCACGTGGAATTTGTGCGTCGCCTTCCTACAGTCTTCTCATCATTTATCCGACGGAAGGGTAGGAAATGGACAGGAATGGAATTGGATAGAAAAGAACATGGAATTAGGGTTAGCTTATTATAAAGTGTTAGCATAGCACGAGCCTAAAGCTCTTTTAGACATTGTGTTAGAAACAAAAATATGTCCTTGGCTTTAAGTTTTTTTAAATCAAGCTCACTTAACAAGTGTTAACTAAATTACAAGACGTTTCGTGGTTGGGTTCATAGCTATAAAAGATACTACCTGTTGAATATTCGCATTTGCTGTGTGACAGTTAAGTCGACAAAGTATAGTCAATGCTTTAATTAAAATGCTGCAGTTTTGTTTTTAGAGATGTATAGAATACTTTGCTATCGCATGGGACGGTACGTACAATTTTGGTTGTCAACATGATTCTAAGCTACTCCAATATACTTTGTGTGGATTGATCTTTTGCTTCAATTGGCAGTGCTTGTTAGTTCCTCAGCATATTCATTTCCTGAGACGGGAGAATTAACCGCTATACAAGTTGGATCATATTAACTGAATTAAGTTCTTCATTTTGAGTTCGACATGCGGTTTCTATTTTTGAACAAGCCGAAGTAAGTGTATTAACATCTCTACAGCCACCTGTACCATGCTCTCGGGGGTGTGATTAGGAGATCAGGCGTGCAGAGAAACGGCACTATCATCACATGGTCCTACATGCTCCTTAGCTTTGTGGACGATATTGACCTCATGGGAATCGATCCAGGGCAGTGGAGGAGGCTATCGTGCCTCTGAAAAGGGGGACAGCGAGGATAGGCTTGACCATAAATTCTACCGAAATGAAGTACATGGTTGCTGGTAGAGATTGAGAGAGGCCTAGTGGTGTTGGTGCTGGGGTAGTATTGCTGGGGATATGTTTGAAGCTGTTGAATAATTTGTTTACCTTGGATCACTTGTAACATGTGACAACGACGCCTCCATTGAAGTGAGAAGACATGTTGCGGCTGTATAAACCAAATTCGGGCCGTATAAAACTCTGGTTCTTCAGGTGGCTTTTTACGGACACGAAACGTGGACGTTAAAAGAGGCAGACAGGAAAACCATGGATGTTTTTGAGCGAAAAGTGCTGCGGACAACACTCGGCGGGAAATTAGATAATGGTATGTGGCGCAGACGTATGAATCACGAGTTATATCAAGTTTATAAAGAAGCAAATATTATAAAACGTATAAAATACGGTAAACTTCAGTGGGCTGGTCACTTATTGCGAATATCGGAAAAAAGAATTGCAAACATAATATACAGTAGGAAACCAGGTAGAAGTCTTTGACTGCGCGGAAGGCCAAGAATACACTCGCTACATGCAGTGGAGGAGGACTTAAACGTTCGGGGCAAGTGGAGAAGTATCACCCATGACCGACGAAGATGTAGCTTTACAATACACCCAACAGGCGACAAAAATTGGAAAGAAATTTTTTTAATAGCCAAAAGTAATAGTTTTAGGCACCAGATATGGATTTGAAAATCTTACAGTACAAGTATGATTGCTTTTAATTAAAAAAATGCAAACTATTTTATTCATCTAAAGGTAAAGTCCCAAAAAGAGCTAGGACATTAAGACTCTAGACACATAAAAGCGGGTGTTTCTCGAGATTGAATTGTCGTATGAAAAATGTTATTCACTCAAAATGAAAATATTTTATTTTACTTCCAGATTTTCTTTTGTTAAATTTCTCTGACGGCATTTTGAAGAACTCGTGGGTTTTCTTGGAACTCTCGCAATCATTCATCGCACCCTGATCAACCTTAGTGACCATTTTTTCCAACCTCGATCGTCCTAAGTCGTCTTTTCAGTTTTCTGTAACTTCCACTTGATAGCTGCCCAATATTTTTTGATTGGGTGGAATTACGAGTAGTTTGGTTGACTGATATCCTTGTTGATGGAATGCACCTTATTATTGGTTGCTTTGTTTACTGTAGTAAATATACATTTTTTTAGTACTCTTGCTTATACAGCTTCACACAAAGAGCTTTGGTTTTTACCAACGTGTTCGAGTGCTTTTTGACAGAAAAAAGTACTAAAAATCTTGAGTCTTGAAAAAAGTTTGAATAAACCATTGGATCAATTTTTTATGCAAATAAATCCTTTTTTTTTTAAGAGGTGAATTGCTTTCGATCATATATGGAGTATGATATACAATTTGATAGTGATTTATTTTGCTGCTGGAATTATAGCATAGCTTGGCAGTTGTTTAAAATTTCTACAAAGACAACAATGTAGCTTTGTGTCTTATCTATGCGGTTCATTCAAATGTTAAAATAAAACGAAATAGCCAGGAGCTGTACGCCCTATAATAAAGTTAATCTCTCACAATCTCGAAAATGGTATTGTCTAGCCAAGTACGAAAGATCAATAAAGCTTTTATCTTATAGGATACATCCTGTGCGTTGAGATTGCCTTTTTTACGCAGGGGCTGCTAACCAAGGGCACTGCGGCTATAAATCCATCTCAGTTTTAATGCTTCATCACAGAGAAAATGTGTTTTCGTATGAAGCGGGGAAATGAAGTTACATAGTGGATGCGGAACAATGTCCTTTCATCAAGTCCGACCACATTTAGGATGAAAGAAAAAGATGGTTCATTCGGAACTGGACAAACCCTTAAATTATGCTTGATTATTTTTTTTATCAATTCGTCAGTATTTTCATCTTATCAAACATCGCTGAAAACTATAAAAGGTTTCTCTTTTATTATGCTTTTATTATGTGTAGAACGTTTCATCGAAGATTTTTTTTTCATATCAAACACCTTTTATTAAAACAATGTTAAAATCCATGTTTACTTGTCCATTACGCATAAAGTTAATAGTACGTCAAATTTAAATGAATCATTATTTTGCGTTCCGGTTAATGTTAATACAATGTGGATAATGATGTGAGAAGCAGGACGTCACAATATCCCCATCAATTGACAACATCGATGCGACGACGAAACTACTAGCTTTCAATTTTCTGTCTACGCCAAGCAGCTTTGTGTCAAACTAGCAGCACAATCAACGTCACTTACAAAAGTCCGCATCGCTGTTTCTGTTTCAAATCACCTCGTTCGTGTTTTGCCTCGATCATTTTAATTTTCATCATGAGTCTTAATGAATTTATTTAGCTAAAAATGAAAATATATTTTTATAGCATGTTTACACACGATAATACTTGAGGATTGTGGGTTGTAAGTTTCATTTATAATTTAATTACACAATTATTACAAAAACCTTCACGAGGAAGGAACCAAACGCAAATTAATCGTATTGAATGAGTAGGTAACAGTTTTAATTATTGTCATTGAAAGGACATAATGAGACTGTTTCACTCGAATATCAAAGGTCTTCACATTGAAAGTTGGGAGAAAGGCAAAGATGCAAAAACAAAAGGCCAGCTGTTTGTTCCAATTGTGTTTTATTTTCATATTCATATCATGTTGAACGGCTAATGTGGCGTTATCAAAACTATACGCGTGCGAGAAAGGAAAAAAAAAGACATCGTCGAGTTCATTTTAAAGCTTCGAAAATGATGACCTTGATGAGAAGAGAACCTTCAATAATCGCCGAAGATTTTCTTGTCCTATGCTATGAATGTTGAAAAACAGGAAGCGGCTAGGAATGTTGAAAAACAGGAAGCGGTAACAGGACATTTGGGAGAGCTTTCCATTAGGTTTTACTATCTTTGATTATTTCCAAGAATGCCATCATATAAAGCATGACCAGTGCTAGGAAGGATTTCTGTGTTTGCACGAATTTCTTTTAAATAGTTTCTTGAAATAACTCGAAAAAAACTTGTGTTATTTTAAGAAACAGTGAAAAAATCACTGTTTCTCGAAATTACACAATTTTTTTTGCAGGATTTCTCCAAATAACTTGATTTTTTTTGCACAATCGTTTGTTACACGGTACGCAGCCTTCATGCAAGAAAAAAGTAATCAGGTTTCCAACTCTTTTCGAAATACGACCTTATTATTCATCCGCCGTTTTTAACTATTTTTCATGCACGGATTGTTTTACACGATTTCATGAAAGAACATAATGTTCCTACCTGTTTTCTTAAAATTACCCAATATTTTTTTCGCTCGGTTTTTTGAACGGAGCATATACTTCTCCTTTTGTAGAAAGCGATTAATGGCGCCATAACCAGAATCACTTAAATGTAGATGTATCCCAGTTTCTTCTGACGTTTGTAGAAATCGTAGCTCATACAAACCGCCAGAAGAGGCTACGGGTTTGGTGTCTTGACCTCTCGTTTATAAACGCATTTAGATATGAAAGGCTTAAGTCGTACAAGAAGAAACCCGTGTAAGACCAAATCATTCATAAGTCACGCTTATGAAATTCACGAGCGTCTTTCACAATTTATCCTCTATTAAATTCTCAAGCTTGTTTGTCTGAGTGAACGTTTTTGTTTTCACTAGTGGTACACTTTACGAGTACGAAAAATGTAAGGCTAGCTTAACTCAGTTATTCCTCATCAGATTCAGAAGAATGTTACATAAATCGATTGGTAACACAATTTGTTTGGCTCAAAACAAATGGTTTTTAGAAAAAAAAAACACTGTCGAAATTTTTTTTTTCCTAACTGTTGTAAACACAGATGTTACAATCGATGTTAGGTTAAAGTTTGAATTGAGATGTTCAGTTAGAGCCATACTTCCTCAAAGTAATCTGACATTTTGAGTAAAAAACTCGTTTCTACATTCTGTTATTCAATGTTTAGACCCAACGAACTTATTAACATTAGTATTAATATTAATTTTAATGTTATTTATTAAGATGTTCAGTTTACAATAATAATAACATGAGACGGCTCAGGCCATAAGTCCAGCTGCAAAACATCACTACACTGAGCCTAGAATAATAGCAAAATTCATAGGAACCGCTTATGATTTTTTGCTATAAGAACTCCCTGTAATCTTTCCTCGATTGTCTCATGAATTTTAAGTGGTTGAACAACAGTGGATTCCATAAGCCGACCATAAAACAATTTTCTATTATAGATCATAGAAGAATTCATATGCAAACCTTACGAAAATCATTTGTTTTTGTTTATGACAATCTTGCACCGTTCAATATGATTTTCATATAAGAGGTGTACCATTGCAGGATCGGATAGGTAAATGATTATTTGCGGAGCAATTTTTAAATAGGATATTTGAGTTATCATAAATGGGAAATTTCATTGATCAACAAAACTATTATGACATGATGATGATGATGATGATGATGATGATGATGATGATGGTCCCGCCCTTACCCCTACAAAGGTTTGAGCTAGACGATTTTATCTCTAAGATAATTAATTTGGTGACAATTCAAACCAGTTATGCAAAAAAAACGAACTGATTTCATCTACAGATATAAATTTCATCAAAAGTATCCATTTGCTTCACAGCGACATAATCGTGAAAAGCTTTGATGTTAACCACAAAAATTCGCAAGTATTCCCAGCGATCAGGACATTCTGTTGCAATTCAGATCACAGAATCCAGTAAAAGGACATTATCAAAAGACAAGCCAATATCCGATCCTGCCCGTTACAGAGCCAATGCAGTTCCAATACTAATGGAGCCGCCAGCTTAGTTTAGGGCTGGCCAAGAATATCTCACCAGGGATGTCAAGAATGTTTCCAAACCGAAAAAATCCTGGACCGGCATTAGTCAAACTTTTACTTTCAACCACAAAAGAATTGACGAAGAATTCCCCGACATTCAGCCAGACAACTCGCTACTATTTCATAGTACCATCTAAAGCATCAAAGGCCAATTTTTTTTTTAACGAATTCAAAAAGAAGTCCATCATATCTGTATACCGCGCGCGAGGCTCAAACAATTGTAGACTACTTTCTTTATTGTTTTTTAAACTAACAACATTATACAACATTATCCATCATCATCACTGTGACGAACAAAATAGTGAGTATTGTAGTATTGTAAACGTGAAAAAATAAAATTTAAAAAATAAAATAGCCAACTCATTTTAATCCGTTTGTAAAGAACTTCGTCAGATACATTCTTCAGCAAAAAAAGCAACATAAATGTACAAGAAATGGTCCACACAAAATAATCCGTTTTATAATAGTAAAACATCGTCAGGTACAATCTTCATAAATATTTGAAAAAAAAAAAATTTCGCTTGCTGCTCAGAATACAGTTTTAACGTGTGAAATACATAGTCTTTTAAATTCTGAAAGTGTTGGTGCACGTTTAATGTGTCTTGGCATCGAATTGAAAACATTTATTCCTTTAAAATATAATGAGTTTTGTGAAGCACATGTCAAGAAATTCGGTGTTCTTATTTCATCCGCGTTTCTAGTATTATATCTATGAAAATCACTTCCTCTTTCAATTCGATCACACAAATATCGAGGAAGCAAACCATTAACTACTTTAAAAATGAACACCATAGTTAAATACACAATTCTTTGCTTCACTGATAGCCATTGTAAAACGTCTAACATAAAAGTCGAGGAAGTGAATCTGTTACATCTTAAAATCAAGCGCATTATTTTTTTCTGCAAACGCTGTAACCTCAATATTTGTGTTTGGTTGGCCAAGAATAAAATGGAAGGGCAAAACTCTAAATGAGGGGAGATGATTGATTTGTATAGCTGTATTTTACTGCAAGTAGTTAAATCGTTTTTTAATCGGCATAGAATTCCATACTTCTTGGCAATTTTCTTGATGACATTGTCAATGTGAGCGTTGAACTTTAGCTTGTCATCAATAAAATGATGATGATATAATACTACCATCTATTGTAGCAAGGTAACTTCCCATAGCAGTGGAATAATCTGAAAAACGATTTGATCAGGATTCTATTATTGTTTGTGATCATCAAGCTCCTGTATGAAGGGCCAAAAACATTTGGGCGGACCCGTAAGCAGATACACTAACGCGAAACCCGCGAATATAGGGAAAAGAATCTCCTTCCAAAAGCTAGGTCACAGAGACAGCACTAGAATCGAGCCCTCGTTTGACAGAATAAACCCAATAGATGGGGTCGAAGAGCCCGCCCTCGTTCCGCGAAATGTTAACAATAGGGAGGAGGCAGTCCCATGCTCCCTATCCAAATCGTTTTACTTGGGTGCCCTGATGGTCCCTCCCTTTCCCCCATTATGTGTTATTTAATATTTAGTATATTTTGTACACGAAAAATTAGGATACCATTATAGACACGAATGCTAATTTATTCAAATTTTAAACTTAAATGGTACATCCAATGGATTGTTACTGAAAAATAGATAAAAATTAGTTATGTATTAATATCCTTCTAGTCCAGGAAAACCTGAAAACAGAATAGATCATTCCAAATATCTGAGATAAAATTTCAATAAAAGATATTATTTTATAAGACATGTTGTAATATTTTTTCTTTATACTGTTCTAGTAACATTTCAAAGGGTGCAATCGGAGTGATCGAAGAGTCCGGTTTGATGATTTCTGAGATAATGGCTATGTTACCATAATACCACTAAACACAATATTAAAATATAATCCTACATTGCTTATAAGCACATGCCAGTCTTTTATGAATATAGTAGTTGAAGTTTAGAAGTGCAATTTTAAATTAAATATTATGCTGAAATGCTGAAAAACAAATTGAGCCTTTGATGCCTGTCATGTTGCTCTAGGCTCTTACATGGTTTTGGAATGCAGATGATTCTAAAGCGTTATTATACATAGCATTTCAAGCTTATTGCTTTCACAAATTGCTTATTGCCTGCTCTCAACTCAGTGTTCCAAATGCACTTCCACAGTTATTAATTGAGAGCTTTCGATGCCGATGATTCTAATGCGTGCTGAAATTATTAATAAATTGAAAATGGAAAATATGCAATATGACTTAAGGTACATGATGTTCAGTCGCACCCCCTCACTTCGCTATAGTCAGATTGACAACATTGCCCAGGCTATGCCAACCAGCGTCTCCATGTTTCAGCCGGCAGTCTTTTGTGATCATATGACTCGTGGAGGCGTGAGGTAGGAACTTGTGAGGACAAGAGATCGGTCGCACCCTCCTTCGAAGTTGTCAACTCACCATTTGAAGCCCATCAACAAAACTATTATGACATATCCCAAAAGTACTCCAAATTCATATTTAAGCTATAAACACATAGCACAGACATCCAGGCTCGAATTTTTTTTTCCACTTTTTGTGGTAATTTTTTAAAAACAAACCGTTGGAAAAACAACACCGCCTGGGCTTGGTTTCCCCCAATCTCTAAATAATTATTTTTGGGGGGGGGGGGGGGGGCCCACAAACAAATATTCACCAAAACAAACGAAAAAGAGCTGTAATTTTAAAAAGGGAGTTACATAAATTTATACACGGGGGGCCGCACTCCTGGGGGGTCTGTTCTCTGTGGTATAGATCTTGACACCTGAAAGATTTCTGTATAAAATTACATGTTTAATTTCTTCTAACATTATAATTATACATTTTTTACTGCAGGAAATATAACATTAATCTAAAGTAGTATTTTTTACTAGAAAATAAGAAGAATGATTAGTAATTTCCATTTAATTCCAACTACCTTTATTGCTTATCTTGAAAGATACGCGTATTTCGTCTAGAATGTGCAGACTTCTTCAGTGTCGTGTACTAATACTCGACTTTAATTTAGTATTTGTTGTTTACTGCGCAAACTTTAAAAGACAATTTATCAAATGTATTCATATCAATGATACTCATGAAACCTATACGATACGATAAAAAATCGTCAGATAATTGGCCTATAATCCCTACAAATAGCATACACATTTTCTTGATATTTGGCAAATTCTTCAATTTCTAATAAACGAAATTCTATACTTACAGTTTTAGTTAAAAATTGTTCTGTCTTACAGTCATAGCCTTTATTTTGTAAATTTGTAAATTGAACTATTTCGTTCTTATCAAATGGACATTTTCCTTTTAGGTTTTTGAAATATGGCTTGGTATTCAAAATGTGGTAGCCTAAATCAGTTTCTATTCCAGATTAAAAAAAAAAACTTTTGAAGTAAAGATTTTAGTTGAATTGTAAGCAAAATTTCATTCATAAGGTATACGCAATGTTTTTGCGAGGTATAAGCTCATGCGCATATTCTTTAAACTTTTTATGTTGAGCTTCATTTCTGAAGCAGCTCATTACATCTACTTGACCACATTTCTTTATTATTTCGAGGCAATGTACAAGAAAGTGATGTTTAAGCTTCAACAAACCACGAAAAAGTTGTTGATATAATTGATGATGTTTTACTTTGCAGCACAGGTGAGTATATTTCTGAAAATACTGCCGAATTGACCAAATCACCAATTTCTACCTTACATTTGCAAAACGTTCATACTAGATCATGGGCATCTGTAACAAAAAGCCCAAGAATAAATGTAAAACTTTTGCAAAAGGACTTCAATTCTGAAGCAGTCATTCGCACTGCAACCAATTTACATTTATGCTTAGAGTCTCGTGTTTCTTCTCTGTCTATCAGTGATTTCGCTATGCCATGTATTAGTGTGTTTAAAATCTCAGTGGTAGTCTATCATTACAGATATTCTCTAATGATTCGAAACTCTAGATTTATATTTTTTTTTCTTTTCAAGAAAATTAGTCTCTCATTGAGTATCATACGGGGGGTGTACAGTGATAAATTTTATTTTTTGGATTTCTGATGCTATTTGTATTAAGGGGTTATATACCTTTTTTGTCGAAATTTTTTTTGTAAAGTTTTGATTTTTTTTAGGTATGCAGCAATCTTTTTAATACATGAATGATTTTATTTTCTGACCGTACAGTCTGTTGACAATGTTTATGCAAAAATTTGTGAAAAAATGTTAAATAGTTTTTAAGGGGTGGCTGTTTCCCTTAAACGCCTTTTTTTGGAAGAGCCTTGCGCTGATAACTCCCCAGGTCGAACAGGTCAACTGAAACCATAAAAATAAAAACAAATCATTAGTTTAGGGTAAATCCGTGTATCTGAACGATCATTTTTATAATTTTTTTTTTGTGCATACGGGAACGTTTTGTATGTATGTATGTAGGAAGCCACCATCCTAGCGTGGGCCTTGCCTGCGGTACCACTTAACAGAAAGATCATGCTTTGTTACCGTTCTAAATTCAACATATCGCTGTGTGAAGGGCCAAAAAGGGTTGGGCCGGCCCGTAAGCAGAGAAACTTACGCGAAACCTGCGGGAATAAGGGAATCTCCTTCCAGCAATATAATCCTATAAAACGAATAACAAAATACGCAATTCAGTTAAGCTTTCCACTAGATGGTTTGTTTAAGAAAGGCGCGTAAAATTCATTACAACTGTTGGAGTGGAATGTACCAATCATAAATGATAGACACATCCCCTCCTAGACTCCGGTTGGCCGTCCACTCCATTGTCCAATTGCAACTTCAATGATGCCCTGATGCACCCTCCCATCCCAGTTATGTTTTAAATCAATAAATTATTAGGTTTTTACAATATATATCAAATATAGAATATAATAAAGAAATAAGTATATATATAGAGTGCGTATGAGTATATATAGTGTACGGAGAATTTGGTAGCCTGGACTGGATAATGTTTTCGAATTGTACACCTTGCATGTCAAAATTTCCTAAATGATTTTTATTTAAATTACATGTTTGCACACTGCTGGCCTACTGCACTTGTAGAAAAACCTGCAGAAAAACCTGAAAATTTAGACAATGTATCGTAACCATGAGAAAAAAAAATGAATTAAAAATTATTTTACATAACTTAGTAGTTCCATGGATGACCTGAAATAATTTTTATATAATAGTATAACTTAAATCTCGGCATCTTGTTCCGTTTCCTTGCATCGCAATAATCATTTGTAGAGGATCTCATAGGTACTACAGTGATTTTAAATGATCAAATTAATTTAAATGTAATAATATACTTTCATATCATAACAATGACGTAACAAAATGATAACATGAGCACGACAGTTATCGATAATAGAATGTATATCTGTGACTAAGCTGTTCATACTCTCGTCGATAGACTTCACCTTTTTCAACTAGCATTAATGTCAAGTAAGATTAATATTTGTATCCATAATAATAATAAGAGAATATAATTTATTAATGTACAAAAGATATCTGACATCCAACGATCCAAGCACATCTAATGTGAACGTTATGCTGAAATAATGAAAAACAAATTGAGCCTTTAATGCTTGTAATGTTGCTCCATGCTCATAAGATAAGTAATTTTAGAACGAAAAGATGATCCCAAAGCGTAGTGAATTTATAAATTTAATGTAGATGATCGCACCCCCTCACTTCGCTATTGTCAGATTGACAACATTGCCCAGGCTACGCCAACCAGCGTCTCCATGTTTCAGCTGGCAGTCTTGTGATCATATGACTCGTGGAGGCGTGAGGTAGGAACTTGTGAGGACTAAAGGTCTGTCGTATCCTTCTTTAATGCTGTCAACTCACCATTTGAAGCCCTTTTGTGCATACGGGAAGGTTTTATGCAAAAATTAAATTTTTCGGTCGCTAGAGGTTTTACTAAAAAAATCATTTCGGCGAAATAAAAACTAGTGCATGAAAAATGGATCGTTCAAGCACACCCAAAATTCATTACAAACATTTAAAATTAAAGAAAATCGGTTCATTATTTTTTTTCCAATCCATATAACCGCAAAGTCATTTTGCAAAAAAACACCATATCGAGATATTCGCGTTTAAAGTTGGCCGGTCGAGATATCCGGTTTGGGGCCGGGACGCGGCGCGCGGCTAGGAGCGCTGTAACTTTCTTTCTACTACTAAAATCTCTATGAAAATTTGGGAAAATGTTCTCAAGGAGTTGTTCTTCAAGATAAAGCAATACATTTTTTTTTCGATTTTTTGAAAATGAAAAAGGTATATAACCACTTAAGCTACCAAAAAATTTCACAGTGCGACCCAATAAAAGATCATTATGATATGCATCATGATAAACGAATATAATATGAATTATGTGAAAATTGGGACTAGCTCTACTATGGCCCTATACTTGTCGAAAAATTGATAAAATAAAAATAAAATAAATAAATAAATAAAATAAAATAAAATGATCTTTTAAGCATACAAGACGTGTTGAAATGTTCATTTTGCATTATTTAGTTTACCTCAGTTGACTATAGTCTTGAATTGCAATAAATTTTCTAAGTTTGATTCATTATGTTTTGCATCACAAATAAATAAAAAAAAAAAGATATGTAAATAAGAACTCGAGTATAAAAAAAAACTATTCATAAAAATATAAAGTATAAATCTATACAACTTACCAGCTGTTATCCAAATTCCTTATACAAGTGAGAATATGTTTGAACCAGCTGCTGAGACTTGTTCAGTTGTCTGAGGAGCTGTTTTCGTTTCAGGGAAACTAATTTCCCACTGTGTGAGAACCGTCGCCCGCGGACACGAATTGATTTGCTGCTGAAAACTCTGGGTCAATTTTTCCAGCTACTTGTTCAACGATTGGTTTGAAGCGATCCTCTTCTTCCGTGGCAATTCGACGGCTTTTCTGGATAATATAATTTAAGTGGCTGAAGAGCTTTCCACAGACACAGGCATTACGTTGGCTGGGAGAGCTAATTGTATGGCAAAATTATTAATATATTAACTGATAAACCTACCTTCGACTCCTTCATGAACAAAATTATGATTACGTCGTTCAAATCGTCCAGCGTCTCCTACGTACATTTACGGTCGCGATCAAGATGGTATCGTCCAACCGCGTCGACTACCAATTTGCGTCCGTTATGCGAGCACGGATGTGTACTGGCCGTTTTTAGGATTTGTTTACCAAAGTCGCTTTGGGTTAGTAGGATTACTGTTGTCAAAGGTGGAAAATTGGGTGGCACGATTGACTTTGATGTGTTGGAACAATCGGGTGGTAACTGCTGTCCTTCCTTTGCACATTATGGACCAGGATATATATATTTGCCGTAACGGTTAGGCTAACTGGCTAGATGCTGGTAGAACTTGCGTCCTCTTCTGCTAGTGACACTTCAGTTATGTTCTGGAAAAAAAAACACAAACAATGATGATTTTGTAAACAAAGAGGTAAAGAAAGATTCAAACATAAATTTCTCAAAACTTTCAATACCCCCACGGAAACTAGTATCACCAGACTCCCATAACTGCTCAACCTGAAATTCTTGGAAAACAATGAAGATGTTTTTCCAGATGATTGTTAGTAAATTCACAGTTTGCAAATCTACACGTCAAAAAACTTCTTTACTTTCTGCTGACGTATCGAAGAGCAAATCTGCAATAAGAGCAAGCTCGTCTGTGCTATAATCCGCCATCTTCACAAGTTACAACTAAATCCATTGGATTTGGATTATCAGTTTTTTCATATCTTATGAAAATACCTCACACGTAACTCCTATGAGATTTATAGGGTGTTTGATTGAATTTCATGCAAGTTCAATCAAATTTCATAAGAGGCGTATTAAAGTTGATCATTTTTCTATGCTTAATAAGTTTAATTTTATGAATATTTTTAGGTAGTTTAGTTGTGTGTTGACTAGGAATTTTACATAAAGAAAAAATTCTCGATTCCCTGGGAATAGGATATGCTTGTACTTTCCACATAATCATACTAATGGAAAAATGGTACTGGCACCGAAAGCTCTCAACTGACAACTGTAGCTATAGCTGCGAGCGAAACCAGGGTCTTCCACCGCTCCCAAAATCTGAGAGCGTACATGTGATCACCTCGAGAGCGTGGATACGATCATCAAACGATGAAGTGATCATCATCCGATTATGAGTTTGCACCCGCTGAGCTATATAAGCTCACCTGTGGGAAGTAATTCCCAGTAAGCCGAACTGGTCTGTTCATCTCAATCGGCCCAGAAGTCATTCGTTCTGGCAAAAGACGCTGGAATCCCCATTTTGAAGAACGTGCTCCGACGGTTGAGAACACAAGGTAGCAAGCTGAAAAAATCTGTATGTTGTTATTGTATGAGCAATAGGCTCTCCCGATTGTTCAATAATACTTGTGTAATCATGGTGTTAATTTCTCTGGAAGATGGGTCAGAAGTTCACTACTCTTAAATCTTCGACCAGCGCGTAACAACATAGATATTGTTCTTAACTAGAGATGTCAGGTCAATTGAAACATGTGACGAATCGACCAAGCTGACTGAGAGTCACTTTAATAAAGACAAAAAAAATAGCACTTTAAACCCAGGTTTGTCACATCTTAAACAGGATTGCACAGCAAAAGATAAGTCCTCAGAAAGCACAAATGCAATTAGAGTTCAGCATAATAAGTAAATAATAACTAAACAAAACAAAATCATGCAACTATGATCGATAATATTACAGCGATGCACATTCGCTGTTCAACCAATATTGCAAATTTCATCGTATTTTCAACATGGTTGATGTGAGTCTTCTGTGATGCGATATCTATTTTAATTTTGGTTGTGAGGGTAAGGATTGTTTTCCGACGAGGATGCAATATGTTCGGCTTCCATTTCCATCAAAATTTCGGCCCTCAAAAAATTCATAAATCACAAAATATATAATGGGAAAAATTTGCAATATTTTTTGAGTGAGTTTTTATCATATCCTGCTCTATTAGTATCCGCGAAACTATTATTTAAACTGCAGTGAGGACGCAGAGTGATTATAGTATTTTATTGCAAACCTAGCGTATAATGTCAGTTTTTTAAAAGTACAAGCCATTCTGCATAAATGAAAATATTTTAAACCAGCCAAATTAAAACACATAATATGTTTCAATCACTCATGAGAGAAAACGAAGTCATCCGTTGTCAACTTCAATTGTGAATCATGCGTAAGCTGTTACTTTTCATCCTATCATAATATTCTGGTTTATGTAACGCGGCATTTTCGGTTGCAATATAATTCATTTTGTTGTTTGCATTTATCTTACGATTGTCCTTTATTCTCCACGCAAAAAAAAGGTGATACAAAAGTGGATGCATAAATAAAAATACAAACCGTAAAAGGAACCTATTATTTTTACAGATCACAGCAATCGTATTCCCATGGCAATTTCAAACCGAGCTTTTAAAAGCTTTTGAAAGGTAGTGCATATCCAAAAAGCAGAGGGGTTTGCAGGAAAATAATTTCAGAAGGTTGTCACCCACGTGACCTGCTCTACGCATAATATCAAGAAACAGTGGAAGTGCGAAAACGCGGAAGATTAAAGTGCTCTGCCGTTTTCACTCATCTGTAAGAAAAATAATGTTTTGTTTTGAGTTAGACTACCACCATGGGTTCGTTCGCTGCAAGGTGCATTAAAAATTAAAAGAAAATAATGCAGGGCCACAATATTATTGGTCAGCAGTTGCACATGGAAGTAAATCTATTATTTTTGTATGAAATATGTTGCTACGTTGGATGCTTCCTCTGATCAGAAAGTAAAGGCGCAGCAACAAAATTACAAAATAAGACGTTGCTTGAAATGGCTGAGTTTGATTCACGGTCTGACTGCCTTAAGAATTTTTCGTGGAGGAAAATTTTCAACTCCCTTTAATGTAAGCAATAAACTTAAAATGGCACGAATAATTCAGATTTGTCATATTGTTGAGATTAAAACTTTAACGCTACGCTTGGCCATGCTGATAAATTTCTGTTTTTTATTTCGTTGGTATTATGATCCATACATTATTTGCTGGGACCGTCATAATTTCAGCAAATGCAAACAGAGAAAACAAACCCACATAAAGCATGTGCACAATTTTATTCAGAAAGCAAATATTTCAATGACTTTTCAATGAAGAAAGATCAAATGAATAGCGGTTGTGGTTAGAAATACGTGATGCGTGTTGCATAACTTACTGTTTTATACTGGTTAGTTAAATTTATTAGTGAAACCGTTTCATTTTAAGGGTATGACACACTAAGGAACAAGTGATCATTATTTGGGTTTTTATATTGAGCTTTGTTTGTGCTACATCCCTTGCTCTGAACTGGCCGGCTTGACGTGCCGCAAGGGCTCAGTAGGGATCAAAACCCGAAGCTTAGAGTCAGTTCCATTGTGGTTATATCACATACATAAGTTTTAACACTGTATTTATCTACACATTTTAGCATGAAGCAACATGACAAACAATAGAGGCTAAATTGGTTTTTCAGCATTTCAGCATGGATCTGCAGGTTGGCGCAGCCTGGGCAATGTTGTCAATATGACAATAGCGAAGTTAGTGACTGTGACTGAAGATCGTGCACAAGCAGGGTATATATTTAATGCTCATTTAAATAATAATTTCAGCACGCTTTGGGATCATCCTTGCATTTCAAATTACTTTTACATGGAGCATGGAGCAGCATGACAATTTAATGCTTGTAATGTTCAATTTGTTTTTCTGCATTTTAGCATAACAGTGAAACAGTGTTAAAAACTGCGCTGAACTGGCCGGCTTGTCGTGCCGCACGGGCTCAGTAGGGATTCTTGGTCAAGACCCGAAGCTAAGAATCAGTTCCATTGTGTAAATATCGCATCAGGTAGTTTTTCCACCTGCTACAGAGGATCGTGTGCCTGGAGGTCACATTGAGAATTTTACTATTCGCATTGGGTTCGTAGTCGCAGCGCGCTTTGGGATCATCCTTGCCTTAGTTCCATCCTAATAACATGGAAGGACATTACGGGAATTAGAGGCAAAATACATTTTTTACCTTTTTTTGTTGTTATGATATGACAGTATATTAATGCAAATAATTAATTATTAATTATTATGTCTTATATGTCCAATTATCATTTTGATCCTTTCCTCTCCTCTTATGATTTAGAAGTATCTAGTGCCTTGAATGCAAGAAGCTGCAGTGGAATCTGTGGTAGGCTTTTGCACTTATTACTGAATGCATTTTTCATTTCCGGCTTGCAACTTGACATTTTACCAAATTTGAGCTGATCTGATTCAAGCAGCGCTGTGTGCCATTTGGCTAGTGTCTGATTTTACAGTTCAATCTTTGAAATTACTTGATCATAACTCACACTATCATTATAATTGATAATATTGTTTTATTGATTTTACTTCATAGATGATTTAAACATTACTTATTGTTTTTTATGTCCATTTGTCTTTAACTCCCTTTCAATTAAATCTTTCCTGTTTTCCTAACCCAGGAGCAATAAAAGCCGATTGCTGCTATACATTTAGCACCAAGCAGCAAATAGTGACCATGGCAACAGTAAATTAAAATGTATAAATGTTAGTTTTGTGAAATTTCAATAGATTGAACAGGCTTTTTTAGGGTACCTCAGATCAGAATTTTGGTGAATTGCTGCTATCGCTGAGAACGAACAAAAACTTGCTTAAGGGGTTATATACCTTTTTTGTCGAAAAAAAATAGGAAAGTTTGGATTTTTTTTAAGTATGTAGCAATCTTTTTATTACATGAATGATTTTATTTTCTGACCGTACAATGTTGACAATGTTTATGCAAAAATTTGTGAAAAAATGTTAAATAGTTTTTAAGGGGTGGCTGTTTCCCTTAAACGCCTTTTTTTGGAAGAGCCTTGCGGTGATAACTCACCAGGTCGGACAGGTCAACTGAAACCATAAAAATAAAAAAATTTCATTAGTTTAGAGTAATTCTGAACGATCGTTTTTATAATTTTTTTTTGTGCATACGGGAACGTTTTATGCAAAAATCGAATTGCATGATCCAGCGGATTAAGGAAAGAAATTATCTGAAGACATGCAGGAAGCACAAAGTACTAAAGCAATCTCCGGAGTATAACTTTCGTGCCAAAATGAGGACCCGAAAGCTGTACAACTGTATTTTGGACAATCCCGTTGTGGAGAGTGACCCAATTGCAGATACGACTGTTGCGACGGATACTTTTTGTTAGAAGGAGCTAATTAGAAAGCAAGTGGCAAATGTGGCTTGCGATCTGTCATTTTCTACATAAAAGGAATAACAGTAGCTGAAATTTACCGAAACGAGTGCTTGCAGAATAGATTGCTTCCACAACCAGAAGCATGAGACTCCTCCTCTCTTCTGGCCAGATCTAATTTCTGACCATTATGCCAGTTCAACTCTACAGTGGTTTTCTGATAGCAACATTGATTCGTTGAAAAAGTGTCCCCAATCACGACCGATCGAACGTTACTGGGCAATCGTCAAGTGGAACCTCAAAAAGGCAGGTGCAGAGGCTCACAACATGTCAGACTTCTCGAAAAACTGCATCCAGGAAGTGCACAAAATCACTATGCAGAGTTTGATGGACGGTATAAATGCCCAAATACGATCATATTTCTGAAATCAGCAATCTGATTAATTTGATAGTTTAATTGCTATTTTAACATGTCAAGCTGTAATGAAGTACGTTGCTTTGAAGGTTTGCGAATTGTTTTTAATTTTATTTTAATTTTGAATATTTATAACTACTTTTCGATAAACTGCTTAGTTTGACGAATACTCTAAAAATTTAATTGTGTGCAAAACTCACATTATTGAGAATCGACGTACCATCGTCAATGTAGTATGTAAGTTTTTTTTAAGCTCAGTCGGTGTTGCGGAGTACTACGAGCATTTAATATGCCCACAGTATAAGCACAACAACCGTCAACCGTATGTGGAAAGTGTTGTGTTATCACCACCTAGACGATCTTCCACAAACCGAGGTGTCAATGCGATTCCACCACTACTACTGTCCGAGAGAAGATAGCGTAGAATAATAGCATATGCACTTGTGATAGGTCAAGAACCGTGGCAAATAGGTTTAGGTTTTAATTTTTTAATAACAGACCAGAAGAAGACAATTAGCTAGCTTGATGATCGGATGACCAATGGCTCGGTCCAATTTTAATACTTCAGTTCAGAAAAAAATTATTAATATTAACAAGCGCGTAAAATTTCCCCTCGTTTAATTCCAAGCCAAAGGAGGCGTAAACAACGAAATGGTTTACAATCTTTCATGCGCCATACAACCAACAATCAATATGCAACTAGCGATTTGAAATTGGTTTACTGTTGTAGAACCCCTTACACCTTGAAGCCAGCACCTATCTATACATATTTGCGCCTTTGTTTTGATTTGCTGTGTTATTTTGACAGAATATATGAGAGTGTGTTCGTGTGAGTTTATTATTAGGGGCGTATTATCAAGCTTGGGATCGAGCTTGGGACCGATGTGCTAGTACTGACTGAGCCAAAAAAAACGTATTTGTTCGGGACCTACTGGTCTTAGAGTTAGTCTATGATACTACAATGTTTGAAATCTTTCATACAACAGGCTAGATTCAGGCGTTATCTGGCTAAAATTTACATGAAATATCCCATTATTTTCTGTCAAATCTAGTATTCCCTTTATGTGCATTAGATAACGCAGAAAATTCAATGTTTCTTTTTATCTGTATACTCACCGTACGAGAAAGGATCTAAGGAACAATGCCCTCCAAACCCCAAGAAACAAAATATTGGCGCTTCAGCCCAACGAAGCAAATAAACCTACCCTACCAGGAAGAACCAGTCTCGAGACTAACAGTCGGTAAAGGCGCAGCTACACCGATAAAAAGAAACATTGAATTGTCTACGTAATCTAGCACATAAAGGGAATGCTAGATTTGGTCGGAAGTAATGGAATATTTCATGTAAATTTAAGCAAGATAACGCCTGAATCTAGCCTGTTGTATGAAAGATTGCAAACATTGTTGTATGACGCATGCAAGATTGCAAACAAGTTCGTTAATTACGCCTCCTTTGGCTTAGAATTATACGAGGGGAAATTTTACGCGGCTTTTGAAATTCATTATTTTTTCTGTGTAAAATGCAACACCATACTGAAGGTGGCTTGGTTGTATGAAAGATTGCAAACATTGTTGTATGACGCATGCAAGATTGCAAACAAGTTCGTTAATTACGCCTCCTTTGGCTTAGAATTATACGAGGGGAAATTTTACGCGGCTTTTGAAATTCATTATTTTTTCTGTGTAAAATGCAACACCATACTGAAGGTGGCTTGGTTCAAATGCCGATCTGGTAAAGGCATTTTTTAAAGGAACATTTCGCTTCTCTCTGAGAAATTGGCAGGACACATTCCATGCGAAAATGGTCCGGCATCGATGAATCTTAGTTGATAACTGTCGAAGTGACACAGTTTTAAAAAAACATGTAATTTTCTGCGTTTCTAATGCACATAAAGGGAACGCTAGATTTGGCAGAAATTAATGGGATATTTCATGTACATTTAAGCCAGATAACGCTTAATCTAGTCTGTTGTATGAAAGATTGTAAACATTGTTGTATGGCGCAAGAAAGATTGCAAACAATTTCGTTGTTTACGCTTCCTTTGGCTTGAAATTAAACGAGGAGACATTTTCCGCGCTTGTTAAAATTCATTATTTTTTTGTGGGGAATTTAAAATTGTGGGTTAGAAGAAGGTTTTTGGGGAAAAAAAAGGTGAGAAAGAAGAAGATTTTTTTTTGTGGGGAGGAAAAGGGGGAAGGGGAAAGAGTTAGCCTTGTTTTTTTTTGGGAAAAAAAAAAAAAAATACTGGGGGGGGGGGGGGAGTGTTAAAGGAAGAGGGGAAAGAGGAGAAGGGGAAGGAAGGAAAAAGGGAAAAAGCGTGTGGTTTGTTTGTTATTTTTTTTTTGAGTATTAGGAGAAAGAGGAGTAGGGGTGGGGGGTTTGTGGTTTTGTTGGGAAAGGGCGGGGGGGGGGGGGACGGGGGGGGGCGGGGATGGGGGGGTGGGTGGGTTGAAATGGGGGGGAAAGAAACTTGAAAGCTATGATCAGTTGTATAACTATAAAGCGATTATTTTATTATCTAGTTCATTTATTTGGAAAGCTCAATCGCGTTAGCTTTACGAATCCTAAATCACACATTTTTTTGTATAACAAGAATAATATACCACTGTAATCGTTTGACGGATTTCAAGAGGGTTTTATCCTCTGTTCGGGACATAAATCCCTGTGACCAGTAATTTGATCTATTATAGTATATCCCATATCCTTTGTTCAATGCATGTCGAGTTATGTCATCTCTAATGAGAGAATTGAGTTTATTCTAAAAGACTTAGCTGATTCAATATATTAGCAATTCTTTGTTTTTGTTCTCGGCAAACGCTAATAATCGTGATACTCCTCAAAAGCCATACATTTCCTTCCAGTGGTTAGCGGTTTGTTGATACAAACAACTATGAAGCAATGTGCTATTCATACTACAACTGGAACATTTTCTATGCATAATTTGCAATTGTTCAGTGGATATCACCATTGGGATATAAGTGTGCCTATTCCATGTTGCAATTCAGCTACACGAGAGCTAAAACAGCAGCAAATGGTACACAAGAGGCCTATTGTTAAGATTGCGGGAACGTTTTCCAGTTCATTTAGTTTTACGGCATTTGTATTGAGTGCTTTGCTGCATTGTAACGATGCATAATGTGGATCGTTGTATTATTTTATTGACTGATGAGTGAGTAACGTTTTATTTGCAGGAGAGTAGAAATACAATGTGCTAGGAAAAAATCAATTATTCAGAAATTAAAAATAATGATAGTATTTTCAAGATCAACGTATATTTTTTATAAATGATTGACAATACATTCAACACACAATCACGCCTCAGCTAATTCTCGGCCAAGAATATTGGCTTTGCTGGCATTAAAAATGCACTCACTCCAATCTGAAACCCTATTTGTCAACGTATGCTTCATGGTGTCACCCAAAAAAATCACGACAAAGTCGCTCCAAAATTAAAGTTTTACTGACCGTTTTCTTTGATTTTCGCGGTGTCGTCCATTCTGAATTCCTTCCAGAAGGTCGAACGGTTAACAAAGAGTATTATTTACAAGTTATGAGACGTTTGCGTGAGGCAATTCGAAAGAAGAGGCCAGAATTGTGGCGCAATAATTCGTGGATTTTACACCACGATAACGCTCCATCACACACCGCGCTCACTATTTGTGAATTTTTGGCCAAGAACTCCACCAATACCATCAAACAAGCACCATATTCACCAGACCTTGCCCCGTGCGACTTCTTTCTCTTCCCAAAACTGAAAATTCCGCTCAGAGGTAGGCGTTTTGAATCGATTGATGCGATAAAAAAGAATTCGCTGGAAGAACTGAAAGCCATACATTCATCGGCCTATAAAAAATGTATGGATGATTGGATAAAGCGCTGGCATATGTGTGTTGCCTCTAATGGCGAGTACTTTGAAGGCGATAATAAAGATATCAATTAAAAATTGAAATAAATGCGTTTTTTTTCAAATTACCGGAACTTTTTGATCACAAGGTACATACTATTTTCCTCTCGTTTTTTCTTTCTTATGCAAACCTCTAAGCAAACTCTCAATTTTCCCAGGTGGCATCACCGTACCGCCGTCATCGTGGATTTAGATTGTGTAAATTGCATGTTCTTCTGGAATTGAATAGTTTTACGAGAAATCTTAGCATATCTAGTCACTTATTCATGGCTGCTGTGCACGCATTGTTTTATAAAAAGATATTTTCGAAATCATGCGGTGTTTGCAACATATGATTGAACATATCGTAGGACTATATATGGCGTGTTATAGCTTTTGCAAATTTTCTTACTTTTTAGTGCAGCTATGTGCATTCTTTCTCCTGCTTCTAGACTCCAAGACTCGATTGTCGATTTTGCTTTCTCCACATTTTGCTTTCGCATTCAATCAAATGTGAAGTTGGGTTTGTGGGGTTCAAGGTTTCACACAAGTATAAGCGTTTTTCCGGTATATTGACAACATAAATCTGTAAAACTTGCTGTCATTTATTCAAATTTCTCACTCATAAAATTGTCGATGTGTTGGTTGGTTAGAGCAAAGGAAACTTAAACTGCTATCCACTTATTCTAGATTCATACGAGTTTGCACTCTTCCCGCTTCAAACTATGGTTCAATGGCGACCAAAATTTTGTTTTTAAATTTCCCACAATAATGACCTTTATGATTTGGGGTGTTAGTAAATTATTCATATTTTAACAAATTATTGAAGAAAATTTACTCCAACACACTCATCAACATATAATTAGCAGAAGTAAGAAAGAAAATGGATACTCCCTTAGCTAAGCCGGCGAATCCACGCGAAAATAGATCGTCAGCGAAGCTCAACCGATGTTGCTGAGAAACAGATTGATATCGTTTAAATACAAGAGGAACATCATCGGCTCAAGACGACTTATGTTGGAAATGCCTGACAAGGCGGTTAACAAAGCGGACACCTCATCACCAATTTTAATCTTGAACAGTATATGTATTTTCTGGTAATATCTGGTGCTAATATCTTGAACAGAATAAGATAAGGATTGTCGACTGAATCGAAACCGATATTTTCGACTTTCCATTACTGTTTTCGGTTATCACCAAAAAACATCATGTTGAAAAGAGACGTTTTTATGGAATAAACCGGATTTTGGACCACAAATCATCTGCATATCACAAAATGAAAATTGCACAACAATATGCGGAATCTGTTTTGTTTCAGATAATTTCTGACTTGATTTTGTCCTTGTTTGCGAATGTTTGGAATAATGATATTATCGCGTTCTAAGGTATGCGCACAGCAAAATCTAGCCAAAGAAAAACACGCAGTATAACATTATTTCTATTTATTTCTATATACAAAAACTCTTGCCATGATTTATTAGCCACATCTTTTTTATTTGTCAATATAAAGATGTCACCAATACCTTTAAGCATCATCATTGTGTGTTCGAACGTTTTGGCATACGGTTTGCTGTAACAAAAGCCTTGTATTCAAAATGGAGTTGAAACAAAAACATGAGCGTGAACAATTTTTGCACAAAAGTGTGGAAAATCCGTCTATGTCGCATCATGACTTGGCAAAATCGCTCGGAGACCCTCGTTCAACAGTTAGTAGCGTTTTGAAACGCTTCCGGGATTGGTTGACTCTCTATCGGAAACTAGGATTTTGCGGCAAGCGGAACGACAACTTCAAATCCCAGCGGGATTCAGTGCTTCAACTGATTAAGCAAACCCGAACCTTTCCATCCGAGATGTGACTAAAAAGGTCAAAACATCGTATTATTTCGTTGAAATAGTGAAGAAAGCGGCAGGATACCGGTCGTTCAAGGAAATAAAAACCCCAAACCAGAACGAGAAGCAGGAAACGCGCCCGAAAATAAGAGCGCGTAAGCTGTACGACAAATTGCTGACAAAATTTGACTGCGTGGTTATGGATGATAAAACAAACGTCGAAGCAGACTTCCTTTAAGCAGCTTCCTGGTCTTGAGTTTTATACCGCATTACAACGTGGGAAGGTTTAAGATCATTTCAAGGCAAAATGTTGTCGAAGTTCTCTAAAAAGTACATGGTTTGGCAGGTTATTTGTAAGTAGTTGTGGTTTGAAGAGCAAAATCTTCATAACTACAAGTACGATTAAACAAAAACAAAATGTTAACGAGTGTCTGCAAAAACGGTACTACCATTCATCCAAAAGCACACGAGTTCTGTGTTGTTTTGGCCTGATTTGGCGTCTTGCCATTATGGTAAAGCGGCTCAGGAGTGGTTTGTAGGAAACAACGTTAACATTGTACCAAAGGACTGTAATCCTCCGAACACCCCAGAACTTCGTCCAATTGAAAGATATTGGGCCATAGTGAAGCTAAACCTAGGGAAACCGAAAGAAAAGGCAAATAATGAGAAAAAATCTTGCTAAAAAGTGGGAAAATGTTTCCAGAAAGGTGACTGAGGACACTGTGCAGAACTTAATGGATAGTATCAAACGTAAAGTTGAGGTGTACGGATATGACAAGTCCGAATAACAATATTTTGATGTAAATGAGTTATAAATTAACCCTCTGATACGATGATTTTTTTTCGGATTTAAAAATAAATAGAAATAATGTTATACTGCGAGTTTTTCTTTAGCTACATCTTGCTGTGCGCATACCTTAAGTACAAAGTGGGGGTGATATATGTCCATGCATCATTTAACTCAATGTAAACTGTACGAATATCGTCTTAACTTTGTACTTACATTCGCTTTAATATTCGATCTTGCGTTCACTTGGAAAAAAGTAGCACATATTGAAGTGATATCGAGGCACCTGAAGCATGCCTTCGGGGATTGGTGCTCACTCAGTGGGCATTTTTTATGGCAGAGTCCGATTCAGCTGCTCCCAACCGTATTGTGGCCACTTGGGTCCCCAGTGCACCTCGACTCCACCCTGCAACTTGCACTGGCCTCCGTGGAGATTGCGCTAGCCTCCGTGATCTCGTCTAGGTTCTTACACTGGAAAGTCACTTGCGTGGCTAGTGCATGCACCACCGCGCCCACTCCTAAGGCTTATTCAGCCAAATTTTTGTAAGCTGGGCCCTTCAGCTTTGTTTCACTCTTAAGCTCCAGGTTCATCTCACCTGGGCGGGTACGAGGAATACTCCGCACATCGGCGGCGTCATCGCGCATTGTTTTAAGGACCTGTGAGTTCTTAGATTTTTCAGTCTTCACGATGAGAGCTTCCGTGCCAATTTCCGTTTATCCTTTTCTTTTTTGTGCCTATTTCCCTTTTCCGGACGTTAGTCCTAGGATTTTACCTTCCTCTTGCTGGGTCATCATTAGTACCTTTCTTTGTACTCCGCTATTACGTACTGGGCTGGCCCTGTCACTTGGATCGCCATCGGCGCTTGAGACTTCGTGCACCGGTGAGCTGGATTTAACGCCTTCTGCGCCAAGGTCATTCTCTTTTCGTCTTGTGGGATGTGGATCCTCCGGCACTGACACCACGTTCGCGTACGTCTTTGGACCAATGGAGCCCTTTGCCCTTTGGACTTTTCGTTGGCTAGAAGCTTGGATTTCAGTTCGTTCACCTCAAGGTATGCAGCCTTCACGGACCTACGAAGCTGCAATAAGCTTTGTTGCAGGTACTAAACATAAAGACTGGACTCGGAAAAAATAAGACACACAAAAATGATCACCAAAAATCCATTTTAAATCGGATACTTCTCAAATCTTCAGGGACTAATTAACTATATATTAGCTATGTTTTGGCATAATTTATTCATTGAATTTCCTCCCCCAAGCGGAATGCTCGTACATTTCTCTTAACACTGCTCATGAGATCTTGGGCGAGGCTTTGTCCATCTTCCTTAAACTATTTCTCCCAGTTTTTCTTCAAAGCTTCATCGGTTTTGAATGTTTTTTCGCTTTTCTTCAACTTATTCTTCATTATCGCCCAAAACTTTTCGATCGGACGAAGCTCTGGTGTATTTGGCGGGTTCGCCTCCTTCGGGACCACATTAACGCCCTTCGCTTCGTACCAATCCATTACAGGCTTGGCGTAATGGCACGAAGCGAGATTCGGCCAGAACTGCGTGGGACCACGGTGAGAGCGGAGGAAGGACAACAAGCGCTTCTGCAAGCATTTCTCTCGATAAATCTGCCCGTTTATGGTGCCGGTTGTAACGAACGGCTTGCTGTACCGTCCGCACTCGATCGCCTGCCACAACAGGTACTTCTTCTCGAATTTGTCCATCTTTCTCTTCCGGATCTTTTCCGGAACCTCCATGCGGGACGTACCGACAAAAAACTCGAGGCTGGGGATTTGTTTGGTGTCCGCCTTGATATATGTCTCGTCGTCCATGACGAGACAGCCTGGCTTGACCAGCCACTCACGGTACAGCTTCCGCGCACGCAATTTGGCCACCGTGTTTTGCTTGCCAGTCCGGTTTGGCGCCTTCCTGACCTTAAACACACATAGCCCAGCCCCCTTCATGGTCTGTGGACGAATCACTTCGACGAATTGACCTTTTTGGCCACGTCTCGGGTGGAAAGGTTCGGATTATTCTTAAAGTACTGCCTTATCTTCCGCGCCTTCTCTGGGTATTCCGTTTTCGGTTTTCGGCAGCTTCCAGCGCGCTGCTCGATGGTCTTTGTCTCCTGGAACATCTTCACAACGCGGGACATGGTGGAATGGTGGATTCCAAGCCTTTTGCCGATCCATCTGTGCGACTGACCAGGATTATCGATCACCGCGCCCAAGATTTGCTGGCGTAGCTCTTCTGGTTTCGAATGCATCTTGAAAACTACTTGACGAATCGTGATTTTGCACACATAAACATTACACTCTAAACTAGTATTACCCACAATTTCATTAATTTTTACCCTCGCGATAAAAAGTTACACCCAAAACAAAGTGTCGCATTTTTTCCGAGTCCAATCTTTACTGAAGGCCTGCCAGGGTTTTAGTGAGACGTAGACTGCCTTTGCCACAGGAGCTTCACTATTTAATGTAAGTGTCATCCGACACTACTCAGGAAGAGGAGTTGTCAGCCCGAAGTCATGGTACCGTTTCGTTTCCGTTCGCGGTCAGTTACCGTAATACGGGTGTTACTGACATCGACCTTAATGCACGATATTGCGGTCCATCCGTAGTTCGTTTAGCTGTAAAGGGGAGCTTAACGATCAATAGTATCGGATGCTGGAGTGAACATTAGAATGAAGATTGCGTTAAAACACCTTGTGCTTTCAATCTGTTCTCTAGGGAGTTCTAGACTAGCCGTTCTGGACTTGTGGTTAAAATTGATGATGAGGTCTTCCAGTCACTGTTTTCAGGCAAGTACGTATGTAATAGAAACATTTCCTCGTTTGATGTGTTCTTATGTTCCAGCTTTGTGGTTCGCGATATCGCTGATTTCAATGCTTTTCTCCTCGATGGCCTCGCAGTTTCTTCTATCGATTCTGTTTAACAATTGCACCGTAGAGAACCAGATAGAATTGTCCGACGCATCATGGATGGCTCTGATCTCCTCAACCTAGTAGAGCTTGCTTGTTCCTGTCATTTTATTTGTTCTGAGTCTGTTGTTGACGATGGTGACAGGGCCTCAGAAGCTTTCATCTCAGCCAAGTTTAATTGTAATCGAAGCAATTTAGCGAGTGCTTTATTTCCATGATTCAGTTTTGATACAAGTACAGACAATTTTCGATCTCGTGCATCCAATCTAAGTGATTTGATTCCGCCGATGAGCAATGAAAGCCCTCGCCACTTAAGAATACAAAAATGAGGTTTTTGGTTTTCCAGGAAACTTGGCTCGATAAGCGAATGAATTCTTTCCAGTTATTCGAAGATAAATTCATCTGTCCTTCCAATCGATCGTTCTGATTCGAACCATACCAGAATACCTGGTGAAGGTTTTCTGAATGCCATTTTTTTTGCAATTTTGGTACTACGGTAGCGCAGTGCTAGTGCAAGCGTGGAGAGTATTTGTTTGGACCTTTCAAGCGAGTCAAATACAATCGATATTAGTGCTTCATATACCATCAGAAAAATCAGCCGATTGTGAGGTCATCCAATCTCACCCAGATGTATCGGAGATAAGAGATATTTAAACAACGGAATATAATACCCAATCACTTGGACAGAACGATAGACTTGTAATTCTCAAATGATTTCAGGCATTTAGCCTAGCAGAGAAGGTTGAATAAACGAACTTTGCAAAAACATAGCTTATATGTGTTTATTTATTCCCTGAGTGTTTCAAAAATATCCGGCTTAAAATGAATTTTCGGTGATCATTTTTGTCTGTTGCTTTTTTTCGAGTACAGTCTTTACACGATGGTGAGAGCTGCTTTAATTGAATATTGCGTGATTTTTTCAAACACTGTGTTGCGATGTCAGGTCCTCGGAGGAAGCCAGAGTGATCTGATTTTCGTCTACTGTACCTTCGCCAATACGTGTCTAAAATGCTGAAACGCTACTAGATAAGGCAAAATCCCATTATATATCCGTTGCTCTCCTCGCAAATAGTGATCTTGAAATATAATTGCCACCAGTTTGATTTAATTGAATATACTACACCCAATCTCAAAAGTTTAAAATGCATCTTCGAGAATTTGTACGTTACTCAGGTCTTATTGTTGGTGAAAATTAGTGCAGCCATATCTGCTCCATTTATCATCGATGTGGATAACCGCAAGGGAGTAACTTATGACTATTGTTTTCGTATGTTCTTCAATGAGCTGTCACACGTTCTTGCCAACTGCTGCCTGATGTTCTACGCAGATGATTTGAACATCTAAGTGGTTTTAGGAATACAAATAACTATCATATATTGCTACAACAGTTTGATGTGTTCGCCAGAGGCACAGAAGTATCTTTTTGTCAGTATGTTCAAATGTTGCGCGATGTTATTCCAATAATGCAAAATCTCATCATTCAAAACATTGGCGGTTCTTGAATGAAACAAGTTGACAATGTTAATGATGTGGGTGTGGTTTTTGATTATCAACTCATATTCAAAATGAATTATTCGGAAATAGCGGTCGATTTATATACATGCAAGCAAGTCTAAGATCCCATTACCGCTGTTTATTGAAATTTATTCTTGAATTTTCTTCTACCGGGTGGTCACCATATGATCCAGTGTAGATTTCTCGAATTAAATATTTACTGCGGAAATGTGTGAGGAGTGCCTTGTGTAGTTTACTATGTTCCGATTCATTTCTATGATCTTGCTCCACTTGGTTTTACTAACGGTGGCCACCAAATAGTGGGAATGGAAAGAAAGTCCCGGAAAAAAACACAACTAAGAAGTGAAGTTCAATTTGCTTTATTTTATATAAAGGGTTAACCTTTGTCTTCAAACTTAGCTTAATGAATATTAGTTTATGGTCCGTGGTCCTGATGGTAGCACATGACCGCTGGGTGGCTGCCACATCATTTTTTTGGATGCTGTTTCTGATCCTGTTGATGAGTTGCTTCGTGTCCTTGGCCTTCCAATTACTCTTGTATACCGTGGAGCTCAACTGGTAAAAAAATCCTCGATAGAACGACACTGCGGCAGATTAGTCGGATTCCGGTTATTTGGCACAAATGGTATATTAGGAACAGTAGCGTCTTCTTCGCGTAGTTTGATGATGCCTTGTCCGGCCAAAACACGTAGTCTCCATCTGAGTGAGGTTTCTGAAGGAACGGAATGGGAATTTTCTGCAAACACTCTTTTTGAGAGACTTGCTGGTTGATGGCCAAGCCACTTGTTTTGATCAACGGCTCCAAAATTTTCTTATCACTTTTGGTTCGAGATTGTGCTTGAATTTGTACTTAACTTTCGGAGAAGTTGTAGATTTGTGCTTGGTGTCGTTTCCAGGCATCTGGGACTTGGACGACATCGAAAAATTGAACTTGCTCTTTGAATCCTATAATATAGTGCGCAGCGATCGGAGCGTCTTCTTATCCATAATCTTCGTTTGAGGGCTATTACCTTTCTTTCGGATTACTGTCATGGTTGTCAGAGTACGGTATATGGCGGTTTTCGAAACATTTTCACGCTTAATATGGCTCACCGTGTAAAAAGTACACGATCTTTGTTCGATTCAAAGAATTGTACAATGAGCGTCCGCAGTACTTCCTGTATCGACGGCATGCTGTAAACAAATGAACGTGTTGAAGTGAAAGTGTGTGTGTGACAATTTTCTGAATATTGTAAGGATGCATAGACATAAGGTGATATCTCTATGAAAGCATTAATGTTCTGATAGAAAAGTATTGAAGTCATTCGCGTTATTTGGTAGCCAACAGTTATCTAGCTCACTGCACTCCTTTGCGTATAGTGCCGGGCGGATTTAGTGCAATCAGCATGTTATTCACAATCCCCCTATTATTTTAATTATTATTTTAATTTGTTAAACACCCTGAGATCAAGACTAAATAAAAAAGAACCATTTATTTATTTGTTTTAAAGTTAATCCGTTACATACAGACAACCTTTATTTTATATTTGTATAGACAGATTAATAGATAGATTATCAAATTCAACTCTTTTATGATAGCGTACTTTTATTAATTATTAAATATTAAGGAAAACAGTAATATACATGGTAATCATCCGTTTGAAAGTAAGTGCTGTTTTGGCCGTGATGTTTTCTAGAATGAATCACCGTGGCCTGGTTTACCAGAACGATATGCATGCTGATTCCGATTGGAGTTTATTTTGGGAGCGGTTGCAAATAGATGATTGTACGATAAATTTACCAAAACTGAACTCGTTTTCTTCTTTTGCATAAATGAAAAAGTTCGTCTACTTTCTGCACCCATACAGGGAATCGTTAGAGCAGAAAAACTTGCTTGGCGTATTTTTCTCTGTTTGTCGTAGAATTTTGTCACGAACTGGAAGCATCTAGTATTGAGTTTTAACAAAACCCCGCTGCAGTAGGTATAGGATTTGAGCGCCAATGTTATCTGTATCCAAATAATTTTACAGAAGTTGAACCGTATGCTTTGCTTCTCTCTTCGGATGTTGAACAAGAGGAGCGGAATACAAATTTTCTCCCGCTGCAGATTTCTTGTACAGTTGGTTTACGTATAATTTCAAAGAAAAATAAGATAAGCCAGTAGATACTGTTTGGGAGTGCTAGATGAAATATGTCTTCTGAGCACTCAACATGGTTTCCAGTTCATGAAATGAAACACATGCGAACATATTCGTATCCCCACAGTTGGAAGCTGTTTCAGAGAGAATGCATTTAGAATTTAAATAATGGTTAATGTCGTGACAGTTATTGGATGGGAACAATTTTCCAGCAGTTGGATCTCACAGGGTCTGTCACCAGCATCCAATTTACGTAAAAGCGAGTAATATATCTAGCAAAGTAAGCGGAAGTACGAATTTAAGCAGGCAAAAACTCAAGACATTGAGTTGGTGAGAATTTAAGACGAATATATTACAATTGAATTACTATATGGAAGTTTAAAACATTTTTATTTTCCTTTAACAGATATGCTAGCTTCGACGAGTATCAGTAAAGATATTGAAGTTGTCTGTTCATTATAGATGACATACGATTGCGAAATTAATGCATATGCAAATTAATGCATACATAATCTCATATTTCCAGCATTCAGAAAGGAATGCTTTTTAATATTTTATGTTGAAAACCAATTCTGACGTAACGGCCGGTGGAATGGTGGGAAGCGTGGTAGCCTTTAACCCCTTTCGGTCAGGTATTCATACCAGTCAGTAATGCTGGGATTCTCTGAGACAAATAATATCTAATCACGATAATTCGATGATCGATGATTCGATGTGTAGTGTTCAGGTTGTCTCTATCGAAAAAAAAATAAGATTGGTAAACATCTGCAGTTTTTTTGACTTTGCAGCAGTTTGAAACCCAGTGTAAATAAATGACCGCAATGAATTATTTCACGTGGAAATCTCTATATTGGTAACAATGCAATGATTTATTTGATCCTTTTCCATGATTAAACTTGCTCTCTGTGAGCATCTGTTGTTTTTTACTTAAATATTATTTCAATCGTTGCTTTGCTCATGGAACTTCCTTGGTCCTTTGCTCGTTTCTAAATCTTTTCTGTTAAAGTGCTGAAACTCCTGCCAATGATACTGTATTTCATTATAGAAGTGTGAGTTTGAGGAGAATGAGAAATTAAGTACTTTTCAGTTTCTTACACAAACATCTCCCGGATTGTAAATTAAATTGAAAAAAGCGGTAAGCCCAGCTTTATGCCTCTTCGTTGTGGGGAGAGTAATTTCTAACGGTCATTTGCTCGATGGGAGTAATATCTTATAATTCCATGAGAATTGAATTGCGCCCGTTTTCCGGAAATTTAATGGAAAGATCTTCTCCCATTCAAAGAGTGAGCTTGCTTAAATGGAGCTATTCAATTTAGCTATAAAAAGAACGAATGAAAATGGATGTATCTATTAAGCAAGTAGAAGATTGAACCGCACTCAGAGTGGTTGAAGTTGAATTCCTCTCTCTGTCTTCACATAGATGTGAAGAAAGAATGTATTTAACATAAAATTGCAATGTTCAGAGGCAAGTGAGCCTTTGATACAAACTTTAATTTTTCGAAATTATGGTCACATGTGCGGTGAACTGCCACTATTATCCTCAAAAAATCTACCCGCAGGTAGCAGAGGATAATAAAATAAGGTCTCATCGATAGGTAAATAATATGTATAAATTAACCTCTCTATGAGTACCTGCAAACTGTATATAAATAAGAATTAAGAAGTAAATAAATTAGAGTTAAGGTAGACTCTGAGTAGAGTATCTCTCCATCATATCACATCCCTGGGTCTGGAAAGGCAGGAGGCACTTCAGAGGACGACTGTCTCGCTTCACATGGAGCGTTGCTTAAGAAATTAAGATCATTGTAGACTTTCATTAAAATTCAAATGTTTATGGCACAAGAGATGAGTTTCAAGCTTTGTTCATATACACATACTTTTTCTTAGCATATACGCATTTGCAGCGAATGTTCGGTGTTCAAGATGTAGTTTCACTGTTATTAATTAAGAGCATCCAATGTTACTACGCTTTTCGTCGAGTTTCTGCTTTAACTCCAAGGTCGAATTGCACTGGATGACCAGGGATCGCTTTTTCGGCAGCATTACGCATTACTCACTCCACTGCGTTTAACCTAGAGTGAAAGTACGAAGCACATATTCTCGGATCGGTTCCTGGGCATGTATGCGATATTGCGGTTACCCATCATTGCATTTGTCGCTTTGTCGTCAATCATCGAATATATCCCTTTCACTTCCATCCTGAGTATTACGTTTCACCCACGAATCAAGATTGGATCATTATTTATTTCGTCAACTTTCATAAAAAAATCCTCATATATTTTGCGGGTAATTGAGTCACTGTCTTTTACCCAATACATGCTCCGGACGTGACAAAATGTATCCGACTGAGGATTTGGGTTACAAAAGACAACTTTGCCGTTAACTTACAGCTTCAGCTTCATGAAGTGCTCTGTCAACAGCGAATCTTCACGGGCCAAGAACTTTGCCTGGTTATAGTTGAAACCTGTCGCAGAATCAGAAATTATAAACTATTTAAAAAAAGAAAACCTTGTCGAGCTCCATTTTGCGTCCAATGTCTTTTGTGATCATGTCACGGACAGTAACACTCGTAGCAAAATAACCTTTTTCCTGGCTTAGTTCCGAAAACCGAGGTAATATATTGTTCCGGAATGCCATAACATCTTTCCACGAAACCAGCTTTTGTTCCAGCTCCTGCAGAATAAAGCTTGTCAGACTTCTATATTTATGTTTTGATGATAGATTAAGCCGGGTCTTCAACATCAACTGTTTTTCTCTTGAAGGCCTGAAGTGAGTTTATGTTGCTTTAACTTGACCAACGCTTCACTACCATTTCTCCATAGCTTCAATATCTTTTTGGTTGCAGAATTGCCTCTCTTGTAAGCAACCGTTTTAGTCGCTAGCAGCAACTCCTCCAGCGAGAGCTTTGAAGCCAGAGCGCAAACGTATTCCTTCTTCGTTCGTTCGTTCTTTAAGTTCTTGGAATTGCATCGGCTGTCCACCACGAATTCCAACATCAGATGTCTTTGAGCCTACTGTGGAATCTTGACGTTTCCACTGAACAGACCAATGACATAATGAGCGTGCCTTCAGTGATGAAACCTTAAGATTAAAATAAACCAATGATCCCAAGTTGAAATTATTGAATAAAATATCATAATATGTAAACGTTAATACGGTCAGTAAATGTCTTGTTTTTTTTTTTTGCAAAACCTATTTGTTGATATTTAAACATCGTACAATTGCAAAAAATACCATCTAGCCAAATCGAAAGACTGCTAAAATATTTCCACTTATGATGATAATGAATTTATTAATTTGACTTACCGCAGATGGCGAATCCAGCCAATCAGCTTTCTATCGAAGAATCTCGTTTGACTGCAAAGCTTGATTCAGTAGGAGTTGAACACTTTAATCCACGAATCAAAACTATTCTTAATAATGTCCTCGGGCACTGATAAGTTTGGACTTAGAAATTCATACACTTTTTGTTTATTACAGATTCTCAAATACACGATAATATAAGATTACCGAAAATTAGGTTTTATTTTTACCAAAAATTATGTTTTGGTAGTAAAATCGAAAATTTCGGTAAACTTTACCGACACATTACGTTTAATTTTACTTATTTTTTAAGTTAAGTGGATTTACAAATGTTAACGTTATTTTTTACCTTAAACTAGTTTAAAATTGTTTTACTGTGCGCTGTATTGAAAACCAACATCACCGCCATTGCGAAATTTTGGGCTTTTTGTGCCACCTCCTCGCTAAATGCTTGCGTTTTTTACTAAAATATATAAAGAAATTAGCTTTAGGGACAAATATTTGTGGTTGCTAACCAGAAGGGTGAGTAAAACTATTTACTATTTACTATTTACTATAGGTGGATCAAGGTAATTCCGGAGAAATTTGTAAAGGTGGTGCTGCGTTTGTAAACAAACATTCGAATAGCATTCCAAAAATCCTAAAACAGAAATAAAAAACATATTTTTCGGTAAAAAATAAACTATTAAAATAGGTAATTTTGACGTAGACTACGTCTTACGGCAAGGGTAAGGTGTCAATTGAAAATCTAAAAATAAGCGACCGTCACGAAATATCGTTACAAATTAAACGCTTATAACTTAATAACTGCTCGATACATTTTCAAGATGTTTACAACAATCGGTTGGAAATTTTCCTGCATCAATTCAACTATCAAAAATTGTCGGTTTACAATTTGAAACAATTGAAAATAACGCAAATAAAAGATGATGTCTTATAATTTTGTTTTGCAGGCTAAATTTACTAAATGCACAGTACTTTCCTATCACAGATTTCAAATGTGAGCAAGGGAGGTCTCATATGCAGAAGTGAACGATATAAAAGAGGTACACCTTCGCATATTTTCTCATTCGTGTTGCAGTACAAGAGCTGTGCGGATCAACCAGACAGTATGGATTGGCAGCTGGCGCTTGGCGATGGCATGTACTCTGGAGGTTGCACTGTCTTCATTCAGCAGTGCAGAGCGGCAAAGCGTCAATGTGGTTTTGGCAGCTGGCGGCGGCAAGTACCATAGAAGGTGCACTGGCGAGCAAACATTAGACAGGTATCTGATTGCGCTGCAGGCTTTTGCTAGCAATCCATTGGCTAGGCAACTGTTGATAGGCAGTCATTAATTATGCTGTGGTGTGATAGACAGTCGGTTGCTTGGCCAATAATGTGATTGTAGCCAGCCGGTGTGTGCAACCACGAGGAGCGAAATAAGGTGCTTGTCTGTGTGTGATCTTGTTGATACCCATCTTTTGGTAAGGCGCAACGTGCAACGACTGAAATAACCTGCTTCTCCAAAGGACCAAGAAGGTTTTATTTAATTCAAATGCGGACCATTTAAAATCCGTCCTTTTCAGGACGAATACTTCT
This sequence comes from Aedes koreicus, assembly GCA_024533555.2. NCBI lineage: Eukaryota > Metazoa > Arthropoda > Insecta > Diptera > Culicidae > Aedes > Aedes koreicus. The sequence goes on from JAHHFK020001154.1 coordinate 103,507, forward strand.
ATTTTGAGAGAGTTTTTTTAATTTGAATTTATTGAACACTACCTTCCAGGTTCTTACCAATTGGCAGACAGCAGTGGCTAAAACAATTTTAGTTTTCTCTTCGTTGTATACTTGAGCGTTGTGTACCATTTCTTACACGGCTCGGAAATGTAAACGGTCTCTATTATTCTGAAGCACAGATAGAGAGTAAGCTTACGGCAAGGCAAGCATGCCAAAGAGAAATTTCACAAATGGTTACACACTTAAAAAAATTTACAGTATTGGGTAATTTTTTAGCGAACTTTCAACAGCTGAACGTCCGGCAATCCGATTTAACGGATTTTGGTAAAATTTGACAAGTTCCGGTAATTTTTTTACCGGAATACTGTAAAATTTCACCGAAATCCGGTAAATCGGATTATCGAACGTTCAGCTGTTGAAAGTTCGGTAAAAAAATACCGAATACTGTAAAATTTTCCAAGTGTGTACTGTCACGAAAAATTGAAACACCGGACGCTCATAACTCGATCGTTTCTTGATTGCTTTTCGATATTTTTGCTCTTATCAACTAAAGTTTTTGACCAAGGTCTACGCTCCAAACAAAATTTCAAAAAATTGTATGAAGAAAAGTCTACGGGGTAGTGGGGGGTGGGGGTCTGAGATTTTCAAAAATGAGTCTACGTGGTTTATGAAACGGCCCTTTGCGCAAATTTCGGAAGCGCTTTAAGATCGAACATACGAAAAATCATCCGAAACGACTATGTTCCGATGCCGAGCGGGCACGTGTTATCGGGTAAAACTGAAAGCAGCCAGACGTAATGCGTTACCAACTAACTGGTTGAGACGCTGGAGAAGGCCCTTCAACTCGAAGCCGTATCACGATTTATCCTTTTTAAAGAGTGTACAATATATTTTTCGAACAAACAGCTGATCTAACGATCTATTAGGGCCACACCTACACTATTTTGATAGGATTATGCTTTACGATAAGGGTAGGGGTGAAATGAAAATATGAAAATAACTAAAACAAACATTTCTCCATAGATTTTTGAAATGTTTGCTTCAATCAGTTGAAGTTTTTCGCGACTATCAACTAACAAAAATATCATTAATTATGGACATTGAATTCCTAAACAGTCCCTGAACAATCCATAACGCGATAAGGATAATGGTCTCCAGCTGGTCGATCATATCAACACCATCACTACAGCCAGCCCTTTCATCATACCAACATTCAAACCAAACGGCCATTTCCAGGGCCGCCAAATAATTTCTAAGAAGCCAATCATAGAATGTTCTAACGTACTTACTCACTTACTTATGATAACTCTTAGAACAGTACCTGCGTTGCAATGTTCCGCTACGAAACCAACTAAACTAATCAAACGATTTAACATAGTCTACCTCAACCGGTCGTGTTGGCACACAACCCGTCTGATTTTTTAACGTTTTTCACTTGTCATCAACAATACCGAATTTTCGGTAATCCATGTTTACCGAGAATTTCAGTATGTGTACTTTGGGGCGGTATTCGGTATTTTTTACCGACCTTTCCGTATACTTGTCTTAGCGTGTATATTTTGGCATATTCACGGTTAGAAAACATTCTGAATGGATCAAATTAAAACCTAAAATAACAGCGAGACTTTTAAATTTACTAGAGAGAACCGCAAATGCACACCAAAATGTATATTCTAGAGTCATGGCAAACTTGATATGCCTTTGAGGAATAATATTGAATAATAACACGGAATCAGTCATTTTCGCAGAACTTTCTCAATTCCTTTAGTTCTTGTAAATAGGTTTGGGGCCATTTTTGCTTACTGTGCGTTGAGTTATTGGAATAAGGCGTATGTTGAAGCACTAGCCAGCAAAATATCTTATCCTAGTGTGAAAACCCTGAAGTATGTCATAACGCGCACAAGGCAGTCGATGTCGGAGGACTAAATTTGGGTAAATGGACCCAACAACCGTGTAATGTAGCTTAGATGTACAGAAAATAGTCACAAATTAATCACTAGCCGTTGAATAGACCCAATTTGGTACTTATAGACCGACATTACATCCATATCCCTCGAAAGTTTATGGCTTTACAAAATGAGTTGTGTAACTTCTTGTGATAAATTCTACCAAACTAATCTAAGCAAGCGTATTACTAGTTGACTATCGCTTACAGTTCAAATATTCTATGAGTTAAAATAAAAAATGTAATCGAACGTTGCATATTGGGCTGAATGAATGAACACATACCCTATTTACTGATTTAGGCCGTAAAACCTTCTTTATTGTTGTCAGATATACATTATACCAATAAGTGAACTGAAATTATCAAATCTCACTAAGATTATTATTCACAGAACATTTTTAACTAGCTAGCTTGAAACAGTTAAAAACTACACTAGCTTAACCCAAAACGATCAATGCTACTTCGCTAATTAATGTAACTCTGTTTGACGGTATCACATGTCATATGTTTTACACTCCCTACATTAAGCGCTAATTCCAGGTTGTCTCACAACATAGACCATAATCAGGCTACTATGATGTGATTAAATTCAATATTACAGGAAAAAGCTGCTCGCTAAGTAAATCGTTTTAGATTCCAATCCAAGTAATGATTATTCCAGAGCAGAAAAATAAAAACAGCCCATGTATTCTGTAATCAGAAATGCATAGCATATTATTATACTTTTTGGTAGTTGTTACAAAGAACCTTTATTCAAGGGTTGTTTTTGTCCATTAGAAATCAATATTGTTAATGCTTGCAATAAGCTGTGATATTAAAAACATCTTATATTGCGGTGAATTAGAAATTTAGAAAATTTACTTCCCAGTACTTCATAATCAGGGTTACTGCAATAAAAATAGTTTATTTTGTTAAATCCATATCATGATATGATGATATATAGATATCATGTAGAATGCCACACGTGCGATTTTCATAAAATTTGTTCATTTAGTCATGTTTAAAATTCGCTTACTGATAATGCTTTTTTAAAATGAAGGTTGTAGCAAATATACATGAAATAAATAATTTATTAGATAATTCCAAAGGTTTTTGGACATTTAAAATGTGCAAAGTTCTGGATGCATAATTATACAGATGGGAGCTGAGTTTCACGCTTAAGTGATTCTTTAGTTGGTTTGCTTGTGCTTTTTGTTAGTGACCATTTTAATGACCATGACCATGCGGAAGGCTTTCCAAATGTTTTATTCAGCAAAGAAAGGCAACATTGTCAACCCATTTTTTCGGATGGGTATTTCCAACTGAATTCTCGCTGGTGGGGTCTGATGTTATCTGTAGAAAGTTTTTTTTTTTTCAAGTCCTTTAGCGTCTATTCCTTTTAAACCCATTTGTGTGAAAGCCAGCGATGTTTTCTTAAGCTCTGATGGATCGGCTCCCTTTGTGCGGCATTTAAGCGTCCTGTTCCAAATACTACTGCAGTTAAGCAAGCGAGCAAAATAGCGAGCAATCATTGTGAATGTTCGCAATAAAGGTGGGCGTTTTAGATTTTAAGGCAACTGTTATTATGATCCCTTTACCTATTTGCTGAATTGCAGTGGATTTAATAAATGATTTGAACTGACTGTGAGCTGCAAAATTGCGTCACATTTGGTTTTGTTGCGAAATATCATCCATGCTTTTCGTTAAAATAACAGCATTTTAGTTGAGCAGGCCCCAATCATGAATAATAATAAAAAAATTAGTTTGTCGTGGGATAGCAATTTAGTGAGAGTTGAATTAAATAGCTGGTTTGATCCATAAAAATGACTATAAAAATGACTTTTTACTGATGAAATAACTAAGTGATCGTTTACATCATGAGTCGATTAATATTTCGGTTTCTATGTTGATGCCAATTCTTTCAGACAAAACCTAAGAATTCGTGGTGTGAAATTCAATGCCTCTTTATTAGTTCTTTGTTTCATAGTAATAAGTAATAGGCTTTTGTTGCTAAAAAAACATTCTGGAAAATTCGTTTGCAATTCTTGAGTTTAAATATTACAGTTTCCTAACTTAAAATTATCATGAAAGTTTAATACTGTCCTTCGCATTGTGTTGTGTTTCACGCGCATTTACATAAAAGGTTCAAGGTCGAAGCACTGGCATTGTCAGTAAAAATCACCTTAAAGAAAAGCATACAATGGCCTCATTGCTTTCTGCCTAATAGCCTTCGCTCCAATGGTCCTATGCAAAAAAGGCAATAATGTTATTTTTTTCCTATCTATTTTATTTCCTATCTGGTTAAGTTATGAGTTGATCGATTCATTCTTAAAATTATTTGAAAGCATGGAGACATTAAAAAATATAACAAATATTAATTTAAAATTTTTGGCCGATAAGAAATTAGTGAATAGTAAATAAGTTAATTAGTTAGTAAATCATGTCTCAAATTACAAAAATAACATTCTAAAAAAACCTAACAAAAAACCGTTTTTGAAGATCTTTTTTTTTTTCAAATTTCGATCTACGACAAACTGAAACAAAACTGATTTTCGTTTCAGATTGATACAAGTTGGCCCTTAAAATGAACTAATTAAAATGCTCAAATTGAATCATGTATGTATGTATGTATGGTAGCCACCATCACTTCATGCCCTTGGCTTGGATGCAACTCCACTTAATAGCAAGATCAAATTGAGCCACCGATCTGAATTCACAATATCGCTGTATGAAGGGCCAAAAACGGAGGGGTGGACCCGTAAGCAGAGACACTCACGCGAAATCCACGGGAAATTAAGAATCTCCTTCCAACGATACGATCCAACAATTCGAATAACCCAATTCGCAATACTTATTAACACCTACGTGCCCGACCCCCCTTTTAGCAAAAATCTAGATTTTCATTTGCATGTAATTCTGCGAATTCTTAACCAAATTGGATGAAACCTTTTGAAAACGATCACAAATTTGTCTTTATTTGTGATACAGTATTGGACATTCCGGAATTTTAAGTAGTTCCGGATATATTCAGGGGACCCGTGGGGTAAGTACCCTTCCCGAACCACTGACCAGGATCAAAACGGTACCGAAACATGGCTTGCGACGCCTCAAACTTCATGATTTTGAAAAAAAAAACCATTGGTGGTTATTCTGAAAATATTCGGCCTCCGGGAATCGGGTTCTACCGGGAAAGTGGCCAGATTTCTAACGGTACCAGAACATGGCTTGCGACACCTCAAACATCATGATTTCACGAAACACGACCATTGGTGGCCATTCTGGAAATATTCGGCCATTGTGGCCACTCCTGGTAGCCTTCCGGGAACCGGTTTTCACGGTTTCCACCGGGAAAGTGGCCAAATTTTGAACGGTACCAAAACATGGCTAGCGACACCTCAAACTTCATGATTTTGCAAAACAAGACCAATGGTGGCCATTCTGGAAATATTCAGCCATTGTGGCCACTCCTGGTAGCCCTCCGGGAACCGGATTCCACCGGGAAGTGGCCGGATTTTGAACGGTCCCAGAACATGGCTTGCGACACCTCAAACTTTATGATTTTACAAAACAAGACCATTGGTGGCCATGCTGGAAATATTTGGCCATTTTGACCACCGGGAAAGTTGCCAGATTTTGAACGGTACCAAAACATGGCTTGCGACACCTCAAACTTCATGATTTTGCAAAATAAGATCAGTGGTGGTTACACGGCTGGATGTACACGGCTGTTATGGTCACTCGCGGTAGCGTTCCTGGGATCGGATTCCTTCTATAACGTGGCCTGATTTGTATCGGGCACCAAAACATTTTGCGACATATTAAACAAGACCATTAGTGGTCATTCTGAAAATACTCTGCCATTGTGGCCACTCCTGTCAGCGTTCCGGGAACCCGCTTTCACAGGGATTGTTGCCAGATTCGGACGGTATCATCATGGCTTGCACATCCTACAAATCTCAGAGTCTGTAAGTAAGCTTCCAGTAGAATTAAAAGGAATTTGCTCGCGTGTACTAGCAAAAATTTGAGAAAAGTGTTTCAATGTTTTATTTTTTATTTTTAAAAAGTGATCAAATGAAGTGTTAATTTTAAACGTTTAATACAATGAAGCACGAATGCTCAAATTGCCATGTTTGGAGTAATAGTTACAAGAAAGTTACTCCTAAACTATATGGTTATGCAGCGGAAAGGAGAATAAAATTGGATAAAAGCTGTTCCTACATTTGTAATACCTGCTATTGCAGACTTTATCGCTTTATCAAGAAAGAAAACGAGCCAGCAACTCCAAGTGCAGTTAATCTAGAATGTGGAAATCAAGAACTCACCGTTTCTGAACCATCGAAACTTGATGATCTCGCCGTTGCCGGACCATCAGCCACCACTAATTTCGCCGTGGCCGGACCATCTAGAGTGAACAATTTCGCCGCACCAGCAAACATCAATAATGGTGGTTTCGAAATAATCGATCCCAATGCCGCTAGATCAACGGAAATTGACGCTGTTCCAAGTGTTGGTAAGTAGAATAATCTCTTCTTTTTGTTTATTCAGACGTCATGATTTGCTACGTTATACAAGTTGTACTCGATTATTCAGAAAATTTAAAAAAATATCAGTTCCGTATAATCTTACCTAATCCGACCTGGTAGCTCAATTTGTAGAGCAGTTGCCTATCATACTTCAAATAATCGAATACAATCTGTATTACATTATACAAATAAAAATATTCCTAACTAATTGTGATATTTTTCCATCTTGTTTTCAGAATCTTTGTTTTCTTTGGAATCAACGAGTGCTGAATCAATTGGTAGCGCTGCTGCCCAGAAACCCGGAGACGGACAGGAAATTCTTCAACAGATGAAGGCAAAATTTGATGAAACATCTGACAGAAACGATCGATATAGGATTCTAACTTCTCTCCCCAAATCCTGGACTGCATACAAAATTATGCAAGAATTCGGTGTTTCGCAACGAACTGCTCAACGTGCAAAGGAATTACAGATTGAAAAAGGTTTTATGAGCACACCGGAGACCAGAGTAAATATGTTATCTTTGAGCGATGATACTCTAACTGTAGTTAGGGACTTTTATAATAGTGACGAGATAAGCAGAGCATGTCCTGGGAAAAGGGATTTCGTTATTGAAAATATGGCAGAAGAAAAAGTGCATGTTCAGCGCAGGTTACTTTTATGTAACCTTCGTGAAATTTATTTGATTTTCAAAGAGCAATATCCTACTTTTAAAATTGGATTTTCAATGTTTTCCAGCAGCCGCCCAAAAATTTTTATTCTGGCTGGTTCAAGTGGAACGCATACTGTCTGCGTATGCATTTATCATCAGAATGTTAAATTAATGTTTAAAACCCTTAAGGATAAGAAACTTATTCATAACCATTTAAAAACGTATCATGACTTGTTTTTAAAATACTATGTGAAAATCCTACAGAGAAATGTTGGTTGAAAGCCTGTGATCATTGCTTGGGTACGCAGACACTGGAGAATGACCTGATGAATTTTCTTGAAAATATCGATTCCTTAGAATTTAAGCAATGGAAGCAAACAGATCGTTGTCATCTAAATTCAATGCGAATGGATGCAGAAGAGTTTGTGGAAACATTTTTAGAAAAATTAAGCGAATTATCTCCGCATAATTTTATTGCAGAGCAACAAGGTAACTACTTAAAACAACTAAAAATTAATTTGGAACCAACTGACTGCATTATAATTGCTGACTTCTCTGAAAATTACTCTTTTGTTATTCAGGACGCTATACAATATTTTCATTGGGCAAACGCTTTGCCATATATTATAAGGATGAAGCACAAAATTTAAAGTTTACAAGCTTTATAGCAATCGCAGAATTTACTAAACATAACCATGTTGCCGTTCGGCTGTTTATAACAAATTGTGTGAATTTCATTAAAAAAAGCTACCTCACCTGAAAAATATCCATTTATTTTTCTGATGGATCAGGCAGTCAATACAAAAATAAGATGACTGCTTTCAATTTGTGCCACAGGTACAAGGACTTCGGTCTTAATGCAGAGTGGAACGTTTTTGCCACTTGCCGTGGAAAAGGGCCTTGTGACGCTTTAGGAGGTGTTCTAAAGCGAAACGCTTCAAAAGCAAGTTTACAAGGTCATCATATTACAACTGCATACGAACTTTACTCTTGGGCTGTTTCTAAAGTAGATTCCAAAATATATTACGAGTTTTTCTCGGAAAAAGATTACAATGCAATGGAAAAGAAAATAAAGAACCGTTATACTCGTGTAAAACAAATCTCTGGGACACAATCGTTTCATTACTTTAAGCCACAAAGTGAAAATTACATTATCGTGAAACGGTTTTCGTTTTCAGATGAAGAAAAGTGCGTTAAATTGTAAGAATTTTGCTATGTAATATTTTTTTTTGATGAATTATGCAAAATCAAAATCATTAAATAATCAAATTAAATGCTGAGTTTTAATTGAAGGTAATCTGAGAAAACCCTTGCTTGTAGTCTAAAGCTTTGAGATTTTAGCTCCAATTCCTTAATATAGCGGAGCCTGGTCCAATCCCGACCCTGTGGCCAATTCCGACCTCCCAAGATTCTCTCAGACAGCGCTTGTTGCCAAATTTGGAAAATGATGCTCATTCCATGTGTGTATGGGCAAAAAACTTGAAATTTAAAAAAAAAAATAACTCAAAAACGGCTCGATGAACATTTGAGATTTTTGTTATGTTTGAATTTTGATAAAAAAATATAAAAATAAATAGTCGTTGTGGTCCAACATTTCTAAAATCATAAAAAACAAATACTTTGACCATTTTAGCAAATTTAAGTACATTAATTATTTTAATCAATATTTTTAACAAAAATTAAAAATAATAAGCTTTCACATGTATAAAGACATTGCAAATCGACCTAGTGGTTCAGTAGTTATAATTTTTTGTTTATAATAAAATTTTTTGAAAAATGTCGATTTTTCTGATAACCCGATATCGAACATGGTCATCCAAATTAAAAAAAAAAAAATACGGGTCTTATTATTTTCAACGAAGAACATCCCAAGCGATTTTGAGCAAAATCGGTCGACTTTTTTTCCACCTTATTCTTTTTCCGTGGAATCGCTGTATATATATATATATATATATATATATATATATATATATATATATATATATATATATATATATATATATATATATATATATATATATATATATATATATATATATATATATATATATATATATATATATATATATATATATATATATATATATATATATATATATATATATATATATATATATATATATATATATATATATATATATATATATATATATATATATATATATATATATATATATATATATATATATATATATATATATATATATATATATATATATATATATATATATATATATATATATATATATATATATATATATATACACATACAAAATCAAGTATGTAGAATCATAATTAATTATTTACGCTTTTTACCGTTATTCTGAATCAACATAGTTGCTAGCATCTAACGGTTTTTATTTCTAAGCAGTCTAGGGATATCATTTGAATCTTAGTTATTCTGAATCAGTTGTCTTTTTGTTACGTCAATAGTTTGGTTAATGGCAGAGTTCTGTTTTTTTCAATAATTAAAAATTCGTAGGGATAATATGAGTGATTCTGATTCGGGTTCTTCAAGCATCATGATGTGATGTGATGATGTGATGTTATACTACCATCTATTGTAGCAAGGTAACTTTCCATAGCAGTGGAATAATCTGAAAAACGGTTTGATCAGGATTCTATTATTGTTTGTGATCATCAAGCTCCTGTATGAAGGGCGGGCCCGTAAGCAAAGACACTTACGCAAAACCCGTGAATATAGGGAAAAGAATCTCCTTCCAAAAGCAAGGTAACACTCACAGCACTAGAATCGAGCCCTCGATTGACAGAATAAGCCCAATAGATGGGGTCGAAGAGCCCGCCCTCGTTCCGCGAAATGTTAACAATAGAGAGGTGGCAGTCCCATGCTCCCTATCCAAATCGTTTCACTTGGGTGCCCTGATGGTCCCTCCCTTTTCCCGTTATATGTTATTTAATATTTAGTATATTTTGTACACAAAATATTAGGATATCATTATAGACAAACCTGCCAATTTATTAAAATTTCAAACTTGAATGATACTACCAATGGATTGTTACTGAAAAATTAATAAAAATTAGATATGAATTAATATCCTTCTGGTCCTGGAAAAGCTGAAAACAGAATAGATCATTCCAAATAGCAAAGAAAAAATTCCAATAAAAGATATGGTTTTAAAAGACATGTTGTAATATTTTTTCTTTATACTGTTCTAGTAACATTTCAAAGATAGCAATTGGAGTGAACGAAGAGTCCGGTTTGATGATTCCTGAAATAAATGGCTTATCTTACCATAATACCACTAAACACAATATTAAAATATAATCTTACATTGCTTTAAAGCACATGCCAGTCTTTTAATAGTTGAAATTCAGAAGTGTAATTTTAAATAAAATGTAATGCTGAAATGCTGAAAAATAAATTGAGCCTTTGATGTCCGTCGTGTTGCTCTCGGCTCTTACATGGTTTTGGAATGCAAAAATGATTCCAAAGCGTGCTGAAATTATTGATAAAATGAGAATGGGAAATATACAATATGATTTAAAGGTACACGATATTCAGTCGCACCCCCTCACTTCGCTATTGTCAGATTGACAACATTGCCCAGGCTACGCCAACCAGCGTCTCCATGTTTCAGCTGGCAGTCTTTTGTGATCATATGACTCGTGGAGGCGTGAGGTAGGAACTTGTGAGGACGAAAGGTCGGCCGCACCCTCCTTCGAAGTTGTCAACTCACCATTTGAAGCCCATTCGGATTCTTCAAGCATCATCGACTCAAACTCGGTCGGTGTGAAAAAAGATGTTGATGATGAGTGGGTAGAAGAAGATCCTTTTAGTTCTGAAGAAGAGGATAACGGCGAAGAAACATACGTGTCGAAGTGTGGCAGTATTCGTAGAGCACTAATCGTCCGAATGTAGTGAAATCATATCTCACTAATGGTGCACGAAAATATAATGTGGATTTGAGTACAATCATAACCCTACTGGACGCGTTCATCTTGTTCTTAGGTGATTCTATTTTACATATCATTTGTCAATTCACCAATGCGGAAGGAAGTCATAATCCGTACTTCGGAATCATTGACAGAAATGTGCTTCTTGCGTGGATAGGTGTTTTGATTGCCGCAGGAAAAAACCATGACTCAAAAACACATGTTCGGGAGTTGTGATCATCGGACGACTTGACTACTCATGTGTTCTGTTCGGCCGTCATGTCCCGAATTCGGTTAGTTTCATGTTTAGGGTAAACTCACCTGTAGTTGTGGAACTTAAGTGTTTCTACAACTATGTTCCATAACGCCACTAACATACCACGACTATAGGTGAGTTTACCCAAGTAACAATTTTTGTTTTATTCCAGCCGTATAACAGGTTTTTTTTGACTAAACTACAATCAAAACTGTTTTGTCTACCAACACCTCCTCTATGCTTCTTTAAAGCCAATTTGTACAACATGGCCCACTCTATAGACGGTTGTGAAAACAAGTTAATAAAACCTTTACAAGAACATAAAGATTTTGAAAATGTTCTAGTGAAAGATGTTATGACCACTTGAGAACCTTCATAAAACCTAATGGCTGCCATGAAAACCAGAATGCGACCAAATGGCCACAGCTGTCAAACTTCACTGTAAAATCGAGTTTGTTTTTTGTTGTTCTGCTTTGTTCGATTCTCTGCTCTTTTGATTAATTTAGCAGTAAAAAAAGGTCTAGTGTTGCGGGAAATTTTGTTTGATAACCAAATATCCAATACAAATTGTGTTTTGTGCAGCGTATTATGCTCCAAGTTATATCCGCATTTATCTTTATGGTGAATATTGGAGCGATAAGAGCCGAAAATTAATGCGCCTCGGAAATTATACGAATTTACAACAACTTAAATCAAATTAAAAAAAAATACATTCGATAAATTAATCATGAATTTCCTGAAAAGTGCTTGGAATTGGATGAGATTATCTAAGAGAATACCGAAATAAGTATCCGATCTACTGTTTATTTGCATACCATTGAAAATATGATGCATTTATTTTTACACATTTCAATTATTTCTTATATTTCAATATGCCGATTGAAAAATAATCACAGTTTTGCTATGCAAAATGGTTTTAAAATGCTTTTTCTACTGACCATAATAAGATAATATCAATCAGTCCTAAAACGGCATTTCAGTACAGCATTTTACGAGTTCATAAAGTCGAAATAAAACCTTTGATAGGAGGAAAAGGAATTTGAGAAACATGGTTTTAAGATCGTTGTAAACAAGCTGTGTAGCTGTATGAAACCTATTGGCACCTCTTGGTGCCATAATAAAACCAAATTGATTTCAAGTGGCTTTCATGAAACTTTTATAAAACTTAATAAAGCAAGATGGTGTTAGCAATGTTACTTGAGTACTCTAGTACGCTTCATTGAAAAAATAAAATAATGTTTATATAATAGTTTTCAGCAAACCTGCAACTATATTAGATTTGTCGATTCCATTAGCAGGCGTTTCCCTAAACCGGGATCGAAAAGGCAATCGTGATGTGCCCAAATGTTACGATCGGTTTCGCTTGATTTGGGATGTTTCGGACCGGATACATATGAATATCCTGATCACATATACTCCAGCACGAGATATAACCGTCGTTGAACGGATGATACCATTCCGGGGTAAATGTGATTTCAAGGTATACATGAAGGCAAAACCTGTGTCGCAAGCCATGTTCTGGTGCCGTTCAAAATCTGGAAACTTTCCCGGTGGAACCCGGTTCCCGGAGGGCTACCAGGAGTGACCACATTGGCCGAATATTTGCAGAATGACCACCAATGGTCTTGTTTTGCGAAATCATGAAGTTTGAGGTGTCGCAAGCCATGTTCTGGTACCGTTCAAAATCTGGCCACCTTGTGGTGAGACCCAGTTCCCGGAAGGTGACCAGGAGTGGTCACAATGGCCGAATATTTCCAGAATGGCCACCAATAGTCTTCTTTTGCAAAATCATGAAGTTTGAGGCGTCGCAAGCCATGTTTTGGTACCGTTTTGATCCTGGTCAGTGTTTCGGGAAAGGTACTTACCCCACGGTTCCCCAGAATATATCCAGAACTACGTAAAATTTCGGAATTTCCTATAGTGTATCAAAAACAAGGACAAATTTGTGATTGTTTGCAAAAGGTTGCATCCAATTTGGTTAAGATTTCGCAGAATGACAGGCAAATGGAAATCCAGATTTTTACTAATAGAGGGGTAAGGCATGTAGGTGTTAAGCTTTCTACAGGATGGCTTGTTAAGAAGGGTGCGTCACTCTCACTGTAACTGTTGGAGTAGAATTCGCAGCATCACAATCGAATCGGTAGGATAAAGAAAATGATAATGCTCGTTCCCTCCTAGACTCAGGCAGTCAATCATACCATCGTCCAGTTTCAGCTTGAATGATACCCTGATGCTCCCTCCCAACCTAGTATTTATTATATATAATGTACATAATATGTCATAATATGCAATAAATGCAGTATGTAATAGAGCAATGAAATATACTATAATATATAATTAAAATATGCCATGGTTGGAATTCGTCATCCTGTAATTTAAATATGGCTATAAATAAAATAATATGATGAAATAGTTAAAATAGTAATAATAGCCATATGATAATTATATGCAGCTTGGTGCATCTTTACAGCTCAATCAGTGTCAGATGAATATAACTCTGGAATGTGAAGGTCTTATTGCAATTAAATAAAACATAAACCATTTAATTATACATGAATCAAAAAAATATGTATGTATTCATGGCATATAGATATACATAATCAGCAGAATTGAAGAGCATTTATTAATTTTAATAAAATTCAATGATTTAAATTCATAGAAAAACACCTTTAAATACAATGAAATAAAATATCTGTACTATCTGGAATCTATTTCCTTGTAACCTTGAAGCAAATGAAATGTAATTATTATTATTAATCTTTAAGTAAATATTTTTAATATGATTATACTTATGAATATAATGATGATATGATGAAAATAATACGATGTTGTAATAGTATACACATAAAAATTAAATGCAACTATTTGTCTCTTCTGCTGTGATGTTAGATGATTGAAATTCTGAAATGGCAAAAATTTCCAAAGTGATATAATGAAAGAAAGTTGATCACCGGGCAGCCTAGCAGAATAGCAAAGAAAATTTAAGCAAACAATTAGCTGAAATAAATTTCATATGATTATGATTACTGCCCAACAACGGAAGCTTAATAAATCTACAAAAAAGAAAAAAAAAACAGAGAGAGAAAAATAAAAATAAAATTTGAATTCTCCGATAACTCTTGCTTTCTACTGGGCCCATTAATAATTCTTTATATCTGTGCAATAGAAAATGAGAGATCATAATCAATTTTAGTTTTTGAATTATTAAACTTTTTTGGAAATTTTATTTAGTAGAATTTGTTGTATGATCCTTTCTAAAAAAAACATTAAAAACCATCCTATCTTTTCAAATCCATATCGTGGGTTAGGTGGGCTAAAACTTACGACGATGCATAGATGCGAACCTGAAAATAGCTTTAAAAATATTGTGAAGGGATGTTATAATATAAAATGATAGTAACAATTATATTTGTACTGTCTGCATGTCTGTAGACTGATGTCCAGCTGCAATTGTAGACGCTCTTGCATTATCATTGCCACGAAGGAAACAAAAAATTTAAAATTTCTAAACAACACTTGGGAATTCCATAGATGATCTGAAATTATACACCGCATAAAGAATACTTCCATTTTTTGTGGTAGGGTAAGATTTCAGCATGCTACCTTCCTACATCGCGTTGGTGGGACTGCTTCCTAAGGTATAGCTGACGCGATACAGCGTTTCTTACTCAGCCGTTGGATGCCAGGGCAGACGCTGTTTGAGCTGCACCTCCTTGGTGGACAGACGCTCGGAACGCACCTCCTCAATCTAGCTGAAGTCAGAAGGACAACAGTGCCCAGGCTGCACTACCAGCTAAGTACGCAACCCTTAGCTGGCGGTCTTTGTCATCTCTTGACCCGTGGAAGCATGAGGTAGGAACTTGTGAGGACCAGTGCTATGTTGCGGGGACCCACGCTCCATACCAGTTGTCTACTCACCATTTTGCAGCCCTAAAATGCTCAAATTAAATCATACGAATAAAAGTTTATTAAATTGCATTATGTTTTACCTACAACCTACATTTTTTTCATCACGAGCCGGTTGAATGTGATAAAATACAACATTCATGCTTTTAAACCTTGGTTCTATAATTTATCGTTTAGACGACAATTAAGTTACTATAAAAGAACTTTTGCAAACAATTTGAAACGCTGTTTACAATCACAGTTCACCTGCAAAAATCGAAACATGTCATAAAAAAATAAACATCTTGCATAAGCTGAGAATGAATGTACGCAGTCCAATAACTACCGAATAAACAATCAAGAAGTGGACTATGCGGCCTGGCAATCCTAGGCAATTCGCCAAACAATTTCCCACCTTCGTTCCTCGCTACTGAAGATCAAACACACGTGTTTTCTATTTGCTTCAACAAAGTCTTAGCGTCCTGTATTTATACCCAGCCTTGTTATGGAGGCTAGAAAATAAGACAAATATCCTTTCGGGAAAGAGCCGACGGTTGTATTCAAACATTTTGCGCGCACTTTATCGTTTCACTTATAAGTCATGCTCGCTGAGCAATTCGATTATGCCCTACTATGATTGATTTCTTGCGCTAAATATCATAAAGGCGTAACTGCATTGATTACATAACGATTTTTTCTTTTGTTAATATCTTGATCAGAATAATTATTTGCGTAGATTACAACGTTTATACTGCAAGACTTGATCATCTTTTATCGCCCTGCATCGAAAAATACTCCGTAAACTAATTCAATTTGCTGTCCAAAGACAATATCTAGGAAAAGAAATCGATTAATGCAATTATGTTTTTATGATACTAAGCGCGAGAAATAGTTTATGCATATGTTACAAAATGATAAATAAATCAGCAACAATAAAATAAGCGAAAATTAAAATGAATGATCCACGGGTCCACGAAAATCCACGTGATGACATCCGCTCTAGCATCTGATTAAACGGCACCATCACCAACTCTCCCTGTAGAACCCAAATTCACACAGAATCCCTTTTCCGCAATCCGCCAGCTTGATTACCTAGCATGATTGCATAAACAACTCTAATATTACGATGGTCTATCCACCGATGCCATGCGTTTGCCTCCAGCACTTGTTTTCCCGTTGCTATCTGACCTGGTAATTTTCAATTGAAAAGCTTAAATACTGGTGCTATTTGATAATCCTCCCTTAGCTCAGTCGGTAATGGCGCAGCTGTCAATAGGCTTTTTATGAAAGCACTAAGCTTGAAATGCTAAGATAGATAGATTACGAATTGATAATTAAAAACTGGCATGTTTATTCCACCGATTTCGACACATACCTGGATTACATATACCATATTTAAAATTGACTTGTTTCGTAAAAACGCTATAAATTTTTCAGCAGCCGTGTTGACCATTTCAATTGAAAGTATCTTGTACGGAACAGATAACGCAGAAATGAAAATAGTGAAAACGGGTCGGCATAACCAGTGGATACCCTGAATCCAGTTTGCTGCTGTCTAGTGTGTATTTGTACATTGAAATCCACATTTGACTACGGTTCAAGGGGTTTGAATGGAATCGCTAGTTGGTTCATTGATTGAGTTTATTTTCTTTCCAATAATTGTTGTTTGTTTTTTTTTTTATTCTCGAAGTCTACAACATCGAGCCTCGGAATAAGGAAAAAGAGTCGTTTTATCTCCTTTTTCATCAAACATCACAAGTATGTATGAGAACAATTCAAGTCGACAATGGGGGATTGGATTTTTTTTTATCAACAAAATTTATGACAGGTACTCAAATGATGAATCTCAGCAGGGCTTGATTTGTCAGTAGATCACTGAGTAATGTTAAACTTTGTTTGTGTAGTAGTTATTAGCATGAGGGAAATGAAGATTTGCGGTATTCTAACAAGAAGAAAAAAAACAGTTAATCGAAAAATTAAATTTGCTTTGTTCTATGAATTTTACTAATCCTAATTCAGGCTACAATGCGGGTTATGTATAATAATCCAAAATGCACATTTGACTTACCCTTAATATGTGGGTGGCGACTTGTTTGGTGAGTCACGGGTCACGCAAAGGTGGGTACCAGAAAAACTTGGCAAAATGTTATGTGTCATTTCGTTGAGGAACCCTTACGAGAAACCTAGAATGACTACCTTATACGCAGTATGAAAATGATGAAAACTTCAACGAATGGCTATTAGCTTTAATGTGAGAATAAAATGAACGACATTAAAATATTGCTCAGCACCACAGGTGACAAGTTATTACATTATTTTATATCCTCACCAGCAGACACCTCTAACTGGGTAAGGTGAATTCGTTCTACAATTTTCAATCCATACGAGTACCGTTTTGTTTATAGATATCACTCGTAGTATTTTCAAGATTTTCAATACGTTGTTTATAGGTTCATGTATTATGCCTCATATCGTGCTTTTGTTGCATGAAAACCACAAAGGAAAATACCTACACCTGGAGTTTGGAGTGAGTTATGTTTCACCCCTGGTTTCAAAGACAACTGACAAAATAAAATCGTCTATGCTGCTGCTTTGTTCGCTTCCCGTGCATACTCGAGCAAATATTTTGACTCTGGCGAATCTGGTTTACCGGGTGAGGATGTTCATGTTTTCTTCTTGTATACCAGAGGTGAGATTTGTATACCCTATCATCTATGAAAATTGTCATAAAGCTTGATGCACTTAGTATTTGGCCGCACAAAATGAGAAATTTGGTAAGTCAAAATACTTTAAAAAATGATTAAGGTTTCATTCTGCTGGGAATTTATTAAATTAAAAAAAAAAAAGAAACAATGAAAAATTATTCATCAGCACTTCGGATGATATCTCGGACGTTTCGCCTAATACCATCCATCATTGTTTGTACAGTAGAACTGTCAACTTGCTTTGCCCCCTTTTTCACGACTTTTGCAAATCAAATAGTTTTTTTTATTGTCATATATGTGTCATATTGTTTTTGATAATTTTCCAATATTTTTCGTGGGGACGAAAATTTCGACAATTTGGTGGGTTGTTTATACCATTCCATGACATCCCTGATATAATGGCAGCTGGCTAAGGCAGGCCAGAACTGGAGCATTACCCATGCGTTTGGCAAGGTAAAATTTGTGTCCCGGGAGTTGTCAAAAGTACATTTTTACATATGTCTCATCGTCCATCAAAATGCATCTGTTTTATTTCGTCAGAACTTGCTCGTATAGTATTCTTGCGTGGCGTTTGGCAACCAGGTTCTGTTTCAGGATCCTGTTTGGGTGTTTGCTGGTGTACCATACCTTGAAAACCTTCACGCCGACAAAATTGTCGAACTGTACTGTACGGCGCAGAGAACCTTTTTACCAAATCACGCAAGGAGATCCCAGGATTGTTCCGGACTGCCCTACGGACTTTCACTCGTAGTTTGTGGACGTATAGTGTGGAATAAACGTTCCACTTCTACGGTTGTTTTGTTTTGTGCGATCCAGCGACTTTTTTTTTGCACCGATATTTCAGCATGGTCAATATCAGGTGAAAAAGGAAAATACTCATGTTGGTACGTCAACTTTGACGCCAGCTGTAGTCCAAACCACTTGATGCAAAGAGTTCAAATTTTGTCCACATTATTTTCTATATTTTTTTAGGCTATGATGACATTTTTGATATGCTGCCTAAATTTGTCACAGAAATAAGGATTTTTGAAATTGGTATATGTTTTTTCACATATGTTATGAAAACTTCAGAGTTATAAAATTTATCAACATGAAATTTTGGTCACATTAGGTTTATACATTGGTCATAGTGTTGTCAAATCAGCCAAAAATATTGATAATTGACAAAGTTACAGAACATGGCGTTTTGCTCCGTTTTTTTGCTACTGAGTGTATACACACTTAGAAAATTTTACAGTATTTGGTAATTTTTTACCGAACTTTCAACAGCTGAACGTTCGGTAATCCGATTTGACGGATTTCGGTAAAATTTGACATGTTCCGATAATTTTTTTACCGGAATACTCTAAAATTTCACCAAAATCCCGTAAATCGGATTACCGAACGTTCAGCTGTTGAAAGTTCGTTAAAAAATTAACGAATACTGTAAATTTTTCTAAGTGTGTAGGCTAACCGACGCGCACGATGCCGACTTGCTGTCAATTGTTGTTTGTTTACCGCGCCCGATGAAAGAGTACGGTGACGTCGTAGTAAAGTTGTTTGCGAGAGGGGACCTACTCGACAACATTTCCGGCGGTTGAAATCTCACGGGGTGAAGCGCAATTTCATCTATACCACCATTCGTCGGTGCTGGCAAACGGGCTCGGCCAAGGACCGCGCAAGATCCAGGCGGATGCGTTAGGTGGTGAGGGAGCGGTTTCATCGAAAAATGAACCGCCCGATCCGGTAGACCGCTGCTGACCTGGATGTGTGAATCGAGACGAAGGACCTGAGATACAAGCTGTCAAGAAACGCAAGCGTGGTGTCGGGTGAATTTGACTGATTTTCTCGATAAGACACAAAGGCCTCCCAGCTCCTTGGACCTTAATCCTCTGGACATTTATGTATTGTCGTAAATGCTGACCATGCAGAGCGAACATCAAGTGAGCACTATGGACCAATTTAAGAAGCTCATTTCCAAGGTCTGGGACGAGATGCCGGTGGACCACGTGCGCTTCTTTTGAGAAACGTTTCAAGCTTGTCATACAGCACAAAAGGGGGATGCTCCTAGTTAATATGTCGTAAAGGTTTTCAATAAACATTGCTTCAATAAAAATTGACTCAGAAAAGAATAACTTGTATTTTAATTTTTTTAACGCATTTTTAAAGAGTATTCGAGCTTATTGAATACCCTTTAAATCACTGCGACCATTAATTTGATCTATTGTAGTATATCCCGTATCCATTGTTAAGTGCATGCCGAATTACTTCATCACTAATGAGAATTGATGAAGTACTCGGCGTTGTCACAGTTCTCATTGTTTGTTTTGTTGGCTATGAATCGAGTTTTTTTTAAAGTTTCCGCTATTTAAAATCAGCGCGCCCTCTTTCAGTCAAAACCGGATTCATTGCAAACAAAACAAACAATAACTTCGATACTGACCATGCATCAGAACCCTAGTCCTAAGCACTTCAAACTATAGAACATCAAATAGAAAATGAGAATTCACATAAATGAAGACTAAACATGTTTTTCTTATTCCAAGCTTATCCTCGATGGATCAATCCGAGTATTATCGCTTTTGACGAGACATAAAATGCAATAAGGAAGAATATATGTTCCTTTGACTACAAGAACAAATATGTTCCCTAGTTTGAATCAATTCGGACTAGGGTTCGGAGGTAGATCTGATACTCCGTAACGTACCATTGACATGCATAGCATGTAAAATAAAATAATTTTAAGTGTGTTCACATCTAGATCTCGACTAGACTACGAAGTTTGAGTCTTTTGAAATGTGCTCGCATCGAAAATTCTACGGCAAGTGTGTACGTGTAAAAAAATACTCAGTAGACTCACGAAGTTACAGATTTCCTAGAATCTTTGGTCTTCTGAGCAACATTGTTGAAGACTAAAACTTTTTTGGTAGACGAGATCATGATTTAAATTATGCTCTCTTTTACATGTTCATCAGTGTCACACAACGACAGAATTATGAAGCAATAGGTCATTGTTTACGAATTGTTGTTCAAAGTGGCTATCTCACATGACCAAACAATGCGGAACTATGCGTCAAGAACTTAAAAAGTATAATTTTAGTAAGAAAGTCGATTCATTCTGCTATCTGAGCTCTTGCTATACTAAACCGAATAATAAAACGCCACTTTCAGTAAGTTCTTGGTGAGTAGTTTTTATTATGTGAGATAAGCGAGGATTGAAGAACAGTTTTACAAACTTCAGCTTTACTGTTTATATTGAAAAAGTAAGAATAACCCTCGAAACAGGTTGTCTTGGCAAGTATAATAATAATGTTGATTCTGCTCTGAGTGATGCTTCCTCCGACTGACGCAGCTCATCCGTGAACAATGATTCAACATCTGAATTCTTTTCTATCCCGTTACGCAGCGTGTTAAGCGTTTTGTAAGTTCTCAATTTCTCTAGGTAGGTCCTGTATTTCGCTGTCAACGCTCTGCACAGTCCTTTCACAGTCTTAGATACAACCTTGCATCTACCCAACATAACTTGTTACGTAAAGATGAAAAAAATAAACATCTCATGGCCTTATGTATTTTTCTAGTATATTTTAGAGGAAAGGCTTGTAAGATGGAACACGATCTGTTTTTTGCTCGTAACATGTATAATTTTTATTTTTTCGCGGATCAAAATACATCTTTCGAAAGAGGAACTAAAAGAGGAATGATTAGCATTGCAAACTTATTTTTTCACAATACGCTTATTGTTTGCTCTCATATTTGTGTTCTAATTACACTTTTGCAGTTAATAATAGAGATCTTTCAATGCCACCGCTAATTCAGGAAATTTTTTATTTTGCGGCAAGCACAATTATACTCTATATCCAGGAAAATCAAGAAAATTTCCAATCCGAAAGATTCCCTGACCGGATCGGGAATCAATTCCACCGTCTCCGGCTTGATAATACCGTGCCTTTACCGACTAGGCTATCTGAGGTGCATTATTGGATCCGTTTTAGAAGCGGGATACCCTAGATTTTTTCCATCAGTGCCTCTACGGCCTTCAAGCGGAAGTAATTTGTATCAGCAACGATTGGGACGTTGCCATTGTTTGCGCGCTTCAGCTAAAGGTGCGCGTTAATATCGGGGCACCATTGCAACCAATAGTGCACGACCCTCACTCGAGCAGCAACAGGACGTCCTGATTGGTTGCACTTATGTCAAAGAAAGCGCGGCTCCCCGTTCACAGCAGTGATGCAATTCTCATAGGACTGCATAGGAAATGCCGCCCGTGACAACTAGAAGATCAGAATTTTTCCACGTAGCTTGCAGTTATTCATTCACAGCGGCGAGGAACAGGAGAAACTATTGTCTGGAGTGAATATTGCACATGATGGTGTCCTCCGGCCCAAGAAAAATGGAAAGAACGGAAAAAGATATTAATTTCTGACGCGGACCATGCCAACCGTCCGTTTTAGGGCAACCAATTATATTTTCCAATGAAAGAGTTTGTATTACTGATACTATTCTGATCAAACCTGACCATTTTACATTCTATTACAATTGTAATAGAAGGTCTTTCAGTCTATAGTGGTACAGTGACGGACAATACAATTAGACCAAAGCCCGATTTTCATACAAACTGGTCATGTTTGGAGGCTTGTCTTTCACTTTGCCGTGAAGTAATTGAACTGAAATGTTGACATTAGCCTAGAAATAACCTGAATTTTCGTCTTTAATAAATTCATAATTTTTCATTCACCACTTTAAAAACTACCGACACCACCTACGAAAAAACAATAAGACCTCCTTTTGATATCCATAGTTTAGGGCATGTTGATGAGTGTGAATTACAATCCATAGTATACTGCTATTAAATTGACCCGTGCATCAATAATCAAAATTCAGATCCTCAAATTCGAGCATCCTTTATGGAAATAAAAAAGTGGTCTTATTGTTTTGTCGTATGCGGTGTCTGTAACTTTATAAAGAAGAATGCCTCCAGAAGCGCCTGCTGCCCTTTTGGAGGCATTCTTCTGCCATTACGCGAAACCGGTGATGGAGTGGTACGAAGCCAACGATGTCAAAACGAAGGAGGCAAATCCGCCAGAACTTCACTCAACAGAAAAATTCTGAACGATTATTAAGGGCAAGCCCCGGAAAACACGGAAGGTCTTCAAAAACGACAAAGATTTTTAGAAAAAGTGGATGAAAGTATGTAAAGAAAATTGTGCAAGTCTTGCACAGGATTTGATGGGTTACGTTAAGTCCAATGTGCTGGCATTTAGTCTGGGAGAGAAGGCTGAACAAAACAACTCTGCAAAAACATAGCTTATATGTGTCTTATTCACTAAAAGTTTCAAAAATATCCAACATAAAAAGAATTTTTGGTGATCATTTTTGTCTATTGCATTGTTGTCGAGTACAATCTTTATGGTGCCTTTGATCACGCATAGTTCACTCTGTTTGCCACAAATGCATATGATCTGCCAAATAGCTTCTTTAGTTTGAAACGATCATCCACAGCAAACTTATCCTTACCAGTGAAATGTTCCTGTCCCGGCAACTGCTTAAAGTCCGCTTTGATTTAGGTTTCATAATCAATGACGCAACACCGATAACACTCTGCTGTCGTTTGTCTCAATTT
Organism: Aedes koreicus; assembly: GCA_024533555.2. Lineage (NCBI taxonomy): Eukaryota > Metazoa > Arthropoda > Insecta > Diptera > Culicidae > Aedes > Aedes koreicus. The sequence continues at coordinate 126,945 of JAHHFK020001154.1, forward strand.
GGGAACTTCTACTCCTTGTACGTTTTCAATCCGGATCGTTTCTTGGCCCTCTGTACGAAACTTTGCGAAATATCAAACTTTTCCTGCTTTGTGTTTGGATTCCGCTTGAAATGCAACCGGGCAAAATATAATTAATTTCGGTCAAGTATGAATAAAGTTATGCAACTTTAAAACTTCTGCAATAATTAACTCACCCCTTAAGTAATTAGATAAAATAGAACTGCTTATTTGAAATGTATTTTTTTCAATAATACAAAAATCAAACTCTGACATATTTTTAAGAGTAATAGTTAATCTATATATATAAAACAGGACGAACAACCTGCTTTCAGATACTCAATATGGTTTCCGTAGTGGCAAGCGAACAAACAACTGTCTCGCGTTGCTTTCCACAGGCACAGATATTCAGTTAGCTTTTGCTAAAAAAGAGCAAATGGCCTCTGTTTTCTTGGATATCAAGGGGGCTTTTGATTCAGTGTCTGTTGAAGTTCTTTCAGATAAATTCCACGCTTGTGGCTTTTTACCATTGATGAATAATTTCTTGTACAATTTTCTGTCAGAGAAACATATGAGCTTCTCTCATGGAACCTCTACCACAGAGAACAGACGTTTATCTTCGGTCTGCTACTTGTCTAAAACTTTAAACCTCCATTTCAAATGTATGTCGTTATGCTCCTGGTAGGCAGCGCTGCAGCTATGCGATAACTGTCATGTGAATGTTTATCAATAAAAAGCTTCTCATAGCTTGCTTCTCATACTGGCTGCCCATATTCACATTACACACGTTTTTCAGGAAAAGGTATATGGACATCAATGTCTGTTCTCTGTGCCTCTACAGCTTTACAGCTTCCCGATTAAGCTACATGGGTCTGTTAAGCCCTCTTTTGTATAATTTTTAAGTCACAGACATTGACGGTTGTCTAAGTGACAACTGTGCGTTGAGACAACTTGCACATGATGGCGTAGTGTCTGTCACGGGACCCAATGGGGTCGATCTGCAAGGACCCTCACAGGATACCATACAATTTGTCTACTTGGGCTCTAAAGCTAGGTATCGATTTCTTTACGGAGAAAACTGAGTTGGTAGTATTTTCTAGGAAGCATAACCCTGCACAACCGAAGCTTCAAATTTGGGGTACACCGATAACTCATTCCATGTCATTCAAATATCTTGGGGTCTGGTTCGATTCAAAGTGCACCTGGAGATCCCACATTGAGTATCTCAAGCGAAAATACCAGCAAAGGATTAACTTTCTTCGAAACGGAAGAGTTTTTGTTACAATGTTTTTGGGCTTATTTTTTCAGAAATGGAAAAGCAAAGCTGGTTCTTATTATATTATGATTTTTACTCGATGCTATCAGTCAATCACACTTTTCGGTCCGGTTATGATATTTTTGAAATGTTGTTTTTTGTATGGTTCTTGGAGCTAAAAGAGAGGGAAATGATGGATCGCCCAAACTAATAAAAATATTAATTCAGGCATTGATTCTGAAAACCTGAATCCGTGGGTGTTCTGCGTATTTTCATCGATTGCCTCAAAACCATAAACACAAAAATATACACCAAAGAAACAATTCGTTTCTCGTTTCCATTTATTTTGAATGAACCCAAAAACATGGTCACGAAAATTTCTTTGCCGTCTTAATGTTTTTTTTCATGGAAAATTGATCCAACATTTCAATTAAATTACAGGGTATAATTTTCTTCCTCAGCTATTGTCAAAATCGTTTCAATAATCTCTTTTGCAATTTCATTTTCGCATTAATTCTTCTTCTTGGTTAGCAAAGGTGATTGAGGATGAGGCAAATGCGATTAGAGCTTGCTTCATGAATTATGTATTTTCATTAGAAGAAGGCCTGGATGAAGCAGAGCACTGTAAAATCGTTAATGAATAAATTAGGTAATGACATAGCTGGTCTGTAAAATAATCATTTTTAGACATTACTTGCAGTGACCTTACCCTTGCCGATGAAAAGTTTAATAAGGCAATTAGATCCTTGTTTGAAGGAGCGCATAGATTTTAGAGCTCAATTGAATTGATGAAACTTTTGCTAATCGTTAACGGTAGAGTAGATAACATTTTGGTCGGAAAAGGCAAATAAATAAAAAGCTGTTGATGGAAACTTTTCGGAGAGCGATTAAGATATCAACGTGGTTTAACATTTTAAGCACCGATCAAAAAGGTGTGAATGCTTTGGAAGGGGTTAGTTCCGAAGTATAAAGCTTATCCAGTTCTTTAATATTTTAAAGACAGTATCCGGCTTATGTTTATGACATGTTTCCTAACATGGCTGATGCTCGTTCATTCGAAGTTCTGAGGTGGAAAAAAAAGTTCAACTCAAATCGAGCAGGATAATCAAATGATGATTGGATAACGTTTCGAATGGTTTTAAGAATAATGTCAAAACGGGAGTAATGGATGTCAAGTTTGTTAATTTTCTTTGTCCTACTTACATAATGTCTAGAAAAATCAAGTCTTTCCCAATCATAAATCTTTCTAGTAGAAATCGTGTTTTTCCTTTGCTCTTTTTCAGAAGGAACCAACTAAAGTTTTCTAGGCGGCTTTTTACTTTTCATGAATAATGGAACGGAACTGCATAGTATAGAGCCAAAAAGCATTTCACTCCTTGAATGCATTTTCATCGTTTTCGGTGTTTGCTAGTTTTGGGCTTGGATAAAGTTGTTGGGAGAATTTTTAGCAAATATAAACTGGCAGTGGCAAGTTTCGAATAATAACACAAAGCTGCTTCATTCATATCACGTTTACCCAGCAATTCAGTTATTTTTTGTATCTGAAAATAAAGGCTGGTGTTTTTCTTTGAATGTAAGACAGCAACATTTTTTTCCGTTGCATGAATTCAACGATCTGATTGAGATTCACGTTCGTTACATTTCAGATCACCTTTTACTTTAAGTTCTACTGGCATGATGTTTTGAATAATTTGATGAATTGATTGTGTAAGCTTTCAAGTAGGCTGGGTGCAAATCATTTACATGATGACTTTTCTTAAGGGGCCATAGTAGTTTATTTCTACCACGTTTTTGAGCTAGTTTTCTTGACTTTTTTTACTATCGAGAACTGTAAAGCATTCTTAGGATCGGGGTTTTACATGCTATAAATCTTACCCACTATCTACTTCGTGATGTTTCATGACAACAAAATGAATCAAATTACCAACATAGATATGAAATTAGTTTTGGTGGTACTTTCTATGCGACCATTGCCCAGTGAACAAGCGAAGGGAACAATTCGTTCGGTCAGCTCTCTGTTGCTTTGGAAGCTTTTCACAAGTTGTTTCAAGTCTTCAGCTCTAATATTTTTTCTGAATCGCGAGTGAAATCGAGTCTTAGTTCTCTGAAGTCGAAAACGTTGAGTGTTAAACAGTGCAACAACGTCATTAATTGCAATAAGCGATATTGCCACGACCTAAAAGCCATATTGCTCCGCATCTATACGGCACGGAATGGTGAAAAAAGCCTCACCATCACCCGATGATGACGAGTCTGACTTTGATTCGGCTGAAAAGGGAACATCGTTCACTTTTCCGGAAGGTGCTTCAAGGAAGCGAAGACGCTTCCGCCCACGGAAAATTGCTGAAAAGAAGCCCGAGACCAGCTTTCCCATTTCAAAATAAGGTGGAAAAAATGAAAAAACAATTCCTCCTGGTTTCCGTAGTACTAACTACACCCAGGACTTTCCATCTCTCCCGGGGACATCCAAAACCCCTGAAGCCCCTATTTTAAGAACAGAAGCCCCCTCCTCAAGTGGGCTGTTCTCATTTGATGATATTGCCGAAGGTATCTTCAAGTACCTCGAAATTTCTGACCCTCTCAAAAGCATTGTTTTGGCAATGCTTCCCACAGTGAAAACTTTTTTGAAGAAATTGACAATCAAGTGGCCCCTCCGTGCAGCAATCATTTCCTTCGATGGATAATTTTCCAAATGAGGTCGGGGATTTGATCACTGTTCTGCAGTGGAATTGTCGAAGTCTTATTCCTAAATTGGAATCTTTTAAATTTTTAGCTCACACTACCGGTTGTGATGCATTCACTCTTTGTGAAACATGGCTCTCTTCAGAAATCAATCTTCCGTTTCATGATTTCAATATTATTCGTCTTGATCGTGAGGATTCGCGTGGAGGGGGAGTACTTTTGGGGATCAAAAAGTGCTACTCCTTCTATAGAGTGAATTTTCCTCAAACTTCAGGTATTGAAGTTGTCGCATGTCAGGCTGTTATTAAAAATAAAAGCCTTTGCATTGCTTCTGTATATAGGTATTCCTCCTAGAGCTTCAATTAACCGAAAACAACTTTCAGATATTTGTTCGGTCCTTCCTTCTCCACGGTTGATCATGGGAGATTTTAACTCTCACGGTACAGGCTGGGGAGAACTGTACGATGACAACCGGTCTTCCCTGATATATGACCTCTGTGACAACTTCAATATGGCAGTTCTTAGCAATGGAGAAGTAACACGTTTGGCTGCTCCATCCTCACTTGGCAGTAGATTAGACCTCACACTTTGCTCGAATTCAATATCGTTAGATTGCACATGGAGTGTGATTCAAGATCCCCACGGTAGTGATCACTTACCCATAAAAATTTCGATTGCCACCGGGTTCAATCCGTCGGAATCCATCAACGTCGCGTATGATCTAACCCGTTACATCGATTGGACAAAATTTAGGACAGCAGTAGATGAAACCGTAACGACTGTAGAAGGCCTTCCACCGCTGGAGGAATATAACCTCCTCTCCAACCTGATCTTAGACAAGGCGCTTCAAGCTCAAACTCGACCAGTTCCAGGAACGTCATTTCGCAGGAAACCTCCTTCTCCATGGTGGGATCAGCAATGCACCGAGGTTTACCGTAAAAAGTCCGACGCGTTTAAAGTTTTCCGTAGACGTGGAACACCTGAGCACTTCGAAGTATACACGGCTCTCGAACGCGAACTTAAGAGCCTCATCAAGGCCAAGAAACGCGGATTCTGGTGAAGATTCGTGGACGGGCTATCGCGCGAGACGTCGATGAGTACTCTTTGGAACACGGCGTGAAGATTGCGTAACAGAACTACGAACAACGAGAGCGAGGAGTACTCGGACCAATGGATCCTCAAGTTCGCGCGAAAAGTTTGTCCAGATTCTGTGCCGGCACGGATCATTCCTCGCGAAACCGAGAATCCGATAGATGAGATCAGCCAAACCTTTTCAATGATAGAACTCTTTCTCGCGCTCCTTTCGTGTGGCAATACGGCTCAAGGGGCTGATATGATCAGGTTCAACTTCCTTAAAAACCTCCCAGACGTCGCTAAGAGGCGCATGTTGAACTTGTTTAATCAGTTTTTGGAGCTCAAACATAGTACCGGATGACGGGTGAGAGTTATTGCCATTCTAAAACCTGGTAAGCCCGCGTCCGACCACAACTCCTATCGACCCATCGCGATGTTATCTTGAATTCGAAAGTTGTTGGAGAAAATGATCCTCTTCCGTCTGGACAAATGGGTTGAGGCGAATAACCTGCTTTCAGATACTCAATATGGTTTCCGTAGGGGTAAGGGAACGAACGACTGCCTCGCGTTGCTTTTCACAGATATTCAGTTAGCTTTTGCTAAAAAAGAGCAAATGGCTTCTGTATTCTTGGACATAAAGGGGGCTTTTGATTCAGTATCTGTTGAAGTTCTTTCAGATAAACTCCACGCTTGTGGCTTTTCACCATTAATGAATAATTTCTTGTACAATTTGCTATCAGAGAAACATATGAGCTTCTCTCATGGAACCTCTACAGCTTCACGATTTAGCTACATGAGTCTTCCTCAGGGATCATGTTTAAGCCCCCTTTTGTATAATTTTTATGTCAAAGACATTAACGGTTGTCTAAGTGACAACTTGCAGATGACGGCGTAGTGTCCGTCACGGGACCCAATGGGGGTCGATCTGCAAGGACCCTTACAGGATACCTTAGACAATTTGTCTACTTGGGCTCTAGAGCTAGGTATCGAATTCTCTACGGAGAAAACTGAGTTGGTAGTTATTTTTCTAGAAAGCATAACCCTGCACAACCGAAGCTTCAAATTTGGGGTAAGCCGATAACTCATTCTATGTCCTTTAAATATCTTGGGGTCTGGTTCGATTCAAAGACCACCTGGAGATCCCATATTGAGTATCCGAAGTGAATGTGCCAGCAAAGGGTCAATTTTCTCTGCACAATTACGGAGACCTGGTGGGGAGCTCATCCACCAGGTGCCCGTAAGGAGGCCGGTAAAGCACACCTCTTATTTTCTCATGAAAATACGAGGTCTTCTAAGTGCTTTATCTTCGCGTTCTTTTATTATCACCTTTGTGTGGGTCCCTTCTCATTGTTCGATTCCTGACAATGAGAAAGCGGACTCGCTTGCAAGGGTGGGGGCTATGGAAGGCGATATTTATGACCGATAAATCGCCTTCAAGGAATTTTTCTATATTTTTCGTCAGATATCACTCGATAGCTGGCAGTATAAATGGAGTAAAGGAGATTTGGGGCGATGGCTACATTCTATCACTCCTAAGATGTCTAAGAAATGTTGGTTCAGGGGATTGGATGTGGGTCGAGACTTCATTCGTGTGATGTCTCGCCTCATGTCCAATCATTATTCTTTAAACGCTCATTTGTTCCGTGTTGGGCTGGGAGACAGCAATCTCTGTGAATGCGGACAAGGTTACCAGGACGCAGATCACGCTATTTGCTTTTGTGCTGAGCATCGTGGAGTCAGATCTGAGCTTTATGATTCCCTTCGGGCTCGAGGTAGACAACCCAATGTACCGATTCGAGACATTTTGGCTGCACGCGATCTGGAGTTTATGAAACTCATTTATGTGTTTTTGACTAACATTAGCCTTAGATTGTAGTTTGATTAACTTACTTGTTTAGGTTAAATTTTTGAGGATTGTGTGCATCGGTGTGTGATTGTGGTTGTGTGTGTGAGTGTTGTTGTGTGTGTGAGTGAGTGATTTTTTTTCTCAATTGATAACGTTCAGTTAAAAAATTGTAATTTGAAATTCTAGATATAAGAAAACCATTGTTTCTTATGCTTTGTTTAAAATTTCCACCGCAATTTTCCCATCCATAAAATTGTAATTCCTATGAACATAGAGATGGCCGCGAGTAATCGGTTCCACCCCCTTAACCTTAGTTCTAAGATAACTGATGTATATAAACATGAAAACTTGGTTCTGTAAAGTTGATTCGATTGAGCCTGTACAAATAAATGAATTCATAAAAAAAGCTTGATTTTAAACAACTAAGGGCATATTTGAGTATGAGTCCAAGAACTGAATCTTAATACAACTAAAATAAAAAAAATTAAAAAATTGAATTTTTCGATAGCTCTTGTTCATCTGGACCCATGAATGATTCTTTATGTCTTTGAAATGGGAAATGAATGATTGTAAACTGTTAGTTTTTGAATTAATATATATTGTTGATGAAGAAAGAAAGAGCTTTTTTTAAGTAAAATTTTTCGAATATGATCCCTTCTAAAAATAAAACATTAAAAATCTTCCCATCTTTTCAAATACATAACGTACGTTAGATGATCTATATCTGACAAGGATGCATAAATGCGAATTTAAAAATGACTTTAAAAAAATAAACATACAAAATGTAGTGAAAGGCTGTTATAATATAAAATGATAATAATTTCATTAGTATTTACATGTCTGCAGATTGTGGTCCTACTGCAATTTCATACGGACCCGCGCATCCACCATGAACCTGAAAACTTAGATAATGTATCATAGCCACGAGAAAAAAAATTGATCTAATTTTTTTTTACAAAACTTGGGATATCCATGGATGATCTGAAATTGTATAGCATATACAGAATAATGAACCTAAAATTTCGATGTGCTGCTCTGATAATCAATGTGATATAACCACAATGGAACTGACTCTTAGCTTCGAGTCTTGATCCGTACTGAGCCCTTGCGGCACGTCAAGCCGGCCAGTTCAGCGCATGGGTAATCGATTTGCCTCCTTCGGCACAAAAACACCATCGTTGTCTTCCTACCCCTCCATTACCGGTTTCGCATAGTGTCACCTTCGTGGGACCGGAGGAAGGGCAGCAGGTGCTTTTGGAGGCATTTTTCTTTATATATTTAGCTGATGATGATGCCGGTCGATATGTACGGCTTGCTGAATTTGCCGCACCCAAAGATCGCTTGCAATACCAAGTACTACTTGGCAAATTCGTCAACCTTCTTCTTCCGGAACATCCAGGCGGGACTTGCCGACGATTAATTCCAGGCCGGGGATCTGCTTGGTGTCCACTTTAATGTACGTCTCGGCGTTCATTACGATGCATTGCGGCTACACCAACCACTCACGGTACAGCTTCCTGGCGCGGGATTTGGCCACTGTATTCTGTTTATTGGTTCAGTAACGCATCTTCCAGAAATATATATAAATATATATATATATATATATATATATATATATATATATATATATATATATATATATATATATATATATATATATATATATATATATATATATATATATATATATATATATATAAATATATATTCATTGAGGATCTGTATATCTCAGCAGTTCCTTCTGCTAAGGTTGCAATGATGATTGTTTGATGAATAATATGTTCTACCACCCATTGTAGCACGGAAACTAAGGCCGACAGCAATGGGCTCTCCTCTCTGTTAGACTTAATCAAGCTTTAATAACCACTGATTATCCTAACCATGCCATTGTATGAAGGGCCAAAAACGGGTTGGGTGGATTGATAGGCACTATTACTTATGCGTATCCACAGGGATATAAAGAATCTCCTTCCAACAACAAGATTGAACAATTGGTCATAAGAGCGGGCTATCTAACATGATGATGACCCAATGGGCGGGGAGAAGAGCCCACCCTCTATTAAAAAACTGTTAGCAATGGGGAGTTGGCATTCCCACTCTCCCCATTCAGAGTGCCTTAATCGGGTAGTCTGATGGTCCCTCCCATTCCCATGAAATATTTATAAAATAGTTTATATATTTATGTAAATGAAAAATACTACAAGCATTCGTATCTATTATATATGATCTTCATGCGGTCAACATCCTGAAATGCAAGAAATGTTGTAAAGTGTTAAAGTGTAGAGTTCTGTTGTTCCGCGCTTAAGCACGTTTTTGTTCGTTTTCAGCAATAACAGCAATTCACCAAAATCTTGATTTGAGGTATCGTGAAAAAGTTTGTTAAATCTATTGAAATTTTACACAACTATCATTTATTCATTTTACTGTTGCCTTGGTCTTTTTTTGCTGCTTGATACTGATTGTATAACAGCAATCCTCTTTTATTTTTGGTGGCTTTATAGTTATTGCTCCTGAGTTAGGAAAGCAGGAAAGACTTTATTGAAACAATGAGTAATGTTTAAATAATCTATGAAGTAAAATCAATAAAACAATATTACCAAATAAACTGATATTGTGAGTTATGATACAGTAATGACAAAGATTGAACTGTAAAATCAGACACTAGCCAAATGGCACACAGCGCTGCATGAATCAGATCAGCTCAGATTTTGTAAAATGTCCATTTGCAAACGGGAAATGAAAAATACATTCAGTAATAAGTGCAAAAGCCTACCACAGATTCTGTTGCAGCTTCTTGTATTCAGGGCACTAGATACTAGATAAATCATAAGAGGAGAAGAAAGGATCAAAATTATAATTGGACATTTAAGACATAATATGTAAAAGAATACATTTTATTAGGTAAATATTTACATATTTTTATTAGGTAAAAATTATAAAATTATTTTTATGTTAATATATAAATCACGAAAATTCCAATTCTGATAAAAATTGAAATGATTGTGATAAAGATGAATGGTAATGGTCATGAATAACAATGTCATATAAGATAATATATACAGCGAAGGGAAAATACAATATGAACTGAAAATTACATGTGTGCCGACTGCTGTTTTATTGCAATTGTAGACAAACTTGCGCATCCATTATGAACCAGAAAATTTAGGCAATGTATGACAGATATGAAAAAAAAAAAGAAATTTTAAACTCAAAATTATGTAATGCCTGATGACCAGGAAGACCTGAAATACATCATGCAAAAGACAGTACATCCCAAATTTTGATAACCTGAAACCAAGTTACATGCAAAAATATACCATTATATCATAGCAACAAAAAAAGATAAAAAATGAATTTTGCCTCTATTTCCCGTAATGTCCTTCCATGTAATTAGGATGGATCTAAGGCAAGGATGATCCCAAAGTGCGCTGCAATCCGAACCTAATGTGTATAGTAAAACTCTCAATGTGACCTCCAGGCACACGATCCTCTGTAGCAGGTGGAAAAACTACATGAAGTTTTATTTCCAGGATGGAACTGACTCTTAGCTTCGGGTCTTGACCAAGATCCCCTACTGAACCCTTGCGGCACGACAAGCCGGCCAGTTCAGCGCATGGGAAAAGGTTGTAATGATGAGATTTAAGTAATGAGATTGCGAAAACCAAACCAAAGTGTGGTCGGTATCACATTTATTGAACATGATATGAACAAAAAGTTGAGTTTCTACTGTTTATGTAGTGATTAAAAAAAAATGCAATCAACTGATGCAAATTAGATTTTATGGTTTTATTAGGAACTAAGAGATGCATACCCTACATTTTCGTATTCTTTATCATATTATTGGAAATGATTTTTTTTTATTATGTGTGGCAAATTTCCGATTGCTGACTGGATATTTTCATTCAATTCATAGCTAAACGTCTTTCGTGTTCATTCAAATTTATGCACACCGCAGCTACGATTAATACAGTTTTGAAAGTTATTTGCACTAACTCGGTCATTTGTGCTTCAAAAGGAAAGCAAACGAACGCAATAGCCGAAACACCATTCCCCATATCTGAGCACCACATCAAGACTTATCGTTGATCGTGAATTACGAACAAGAGTAGATGTTGTTGGGAGATTGGTTGAATTGTAATTACAACGAGCTTTCTATTTACCCGACGTGTGAGTCGCAAAACGGATGTACGGGTGAAATTTGAATATCGTGGTAGTTCACAAACTGATGTCCCGTCTTGGAACAGAGGGGGAAATAATGCTTTTCACTCCGCGTTTAGCGCTGTCGATTTCAGATACTTGTATGTCATGTCAGCTTCCGCTTTCAACCAGCTTCCTAGCTACTTCATATGCAGATCGACGATAGCTCTGATGGCAATATGAACGATATGCATGCTAGTCGACGTTATTGGATAATTCAAATGTTCATGCTCACATTTTCCATTGCAAAATTGCCCTCTTTGCTCTGATAACAAACTCTGGCACATTGTGCTCGTATATCATTGATGCTTGAAATTGTGTTGAAGTTGAGTTTTAAAATAAATATTGTTCATGCCACTTCTGCTGTTTCTCTGAACCCTTGAGTTTATGGATAGGAAGAACACATATGCGTATGTTGGACCACGAGTAATCTATTCGAGATGAGTTTGATCTTCAACTCACAGAATGAAATATGCCAAAAGTATCTATGCTCGATTTTTCATGCATGTTGGTGAATATTGTTCATACTGTAAGTTTAGCACTTCTTATATTTATTAGAATGAAACTTTGCTAAGGCTGATAGTCTGCTTCTTGATGGTCCATAGCAACACATTGTCGTGACTGAAATATCCCAATACAATGGTGCTACCAAAGTAGAATCTCGGTACAGTACAATATCGGGATATAGTGCATGACAATCTCCCCAGACATAGTGCAGCCATTGCCCGGTGGCAAGCACAGTTGTCTTATGCAGATTTCATAATAGATGATAGCTTTTATCCAAAAATCTGCATCACCCTCTCGCCTTGCCTCATGAGTCAGTGAAAAATGACTATGTAGAAGAACGGAGGTGAACTCGGAAGCTGCATCCTTGGTCCTGGTCTGTTATTGATAATTGTACGCCGCATTTACATTAATTAATTCCATCTAACTGGTGCACTGCTACGCTTCTTCTAATGAATGGACGTTCAAGGGCCATGTTTAGAAGAATTGGAATTCAAATTACAATTGGGCGAGAAAACAATGAAGCTGCTGAATATTTTAGATTCTGTATGGCATAATATGCGGATTATTATATTTGAATATTTTTAAGACATTGAAAAAAAAAGCTCACAATTATGGTTCAGCTAATATCTCCACATCTTGAAGCCTGTGTTTTTCTGAATGCAAACTCGGTCGTGGCAGATTTCATGTGTGAATAGGCTGCCACACCAACGTTCAAAAGTGCCTGAACCATCATCATCATCATCATCATCATCATCATCATCATCATCATCATCATCATCATCATCATCATCATCATCATCATCATCATCATCATCATCATCATCATCATCATCATCATCATCATCATCATCATCATCATCATCATCATCATCATCATCATCATCATCATCATCATCATCATCATCATCATCATCATCATCATCATCATCATCATCATCATCATCATCATCATCATCATCATCATCATCATCATCATCATCATCATCATCATCATCATCATCATCATCATCATCATCATCATCATCATCATCATCATCATCATCATCATCATCATCATCATCATCATCATCATCATCATCATCATCATCATCATCATCATCATCATCATCATCATCATTGTTAAAAAAAAAATGAAAATGCTTATGAAATGCTTAGCGATTACATCGATTCATACCTTAAATTGAAACTACTTGAAAGATTCATACGAGAGTGACCCTTTTTGCCGACGCATGAGCACTCTGGTGTTACCTAGCCGAAACTTACTCCACGGCATGTTTTTGTTTTGATTGCCCTCGGAGTAGAAAGTAAGAATCACCATGGGTCGAACAGGTAAAGAGACGAGCCCTGAAGAGAGAAAACTCATCCTGCGTTTGCATAATCAGTGCAAATCATCTTACTAGATAGCAAAACTTGTGGGCAGACGCCGTTCGACCATTCAATCGATGATTGATCGCTTTTGCGCTACAAAAAATTGCAGAACAAAGAACGGAGTGGACGTCCTCGATCGTTAACCGAACACGATGAACGGTTTATTGTGAGGGAAATCAAGAAAAACCCAAAAATAAGTGCACCAAAGTTGGCAGCGAGTTGGAAAAAAGAGGCACAAAGGTATGTACCAACACAATCCAAAATACCTGCAAAAAGTATGGATATCATGGCCGGGTCGCTTAAAAGAAATATTGGGTGAGTGATGCAAACCGTCAGAAGCGGCTTAATTTTGCCAAAGAGCATCGATTTAAGAAGGAAGTCTTTTGGAATCAAGTCATATTTTCTGATGAAATCAAATACAACACATTTTGATCAGATGGCCACCGTATGGTATGGCGGAGATGCAGCCGCAGAATCTCGTTCCAACATATTAGCATGGTGGGGGTTCCTTCATGGTGTGGGGAGTGCATGAGTGCAGCTGGTGTGGGAAAATTGCATTTCATTGAAGGGATTACGGATCATAAAATGTACATTTGTATTTTGAAAGACCATTTGAATGCCTGTGCTGAGAAATTGGGACTACAAGAATCCAACAGGATAACGATCCCAAGCACACAGCGCAAAATAATAAGCTGTGGCTTATGTATAATAGCCCCAAACAACTCCACACGCCCCCGCAGAGCCCAGATATTAACCCGATAGAGCACCTTTCCACACAAGAAGGAATTGAAACAACTCTAGAACTTTTCGCATCACTCCAACCAGGGTTTGTATGAACTACTAAGTGACTGTACTGGCAGCTTTAGCCTTTTCTCGTGGAATTTAAAGGAATTTGCTTTTTCTCGTGGAATTTAAAGGAATTTGCTCACGTTTACTAGCTTACTAATTTAATTTTTTTTATATTTCATTTTTTTAACAGTTATCAAGTTAAGTGTTAGTTTCAATTTTCCTAATTTTACAATCACCTTTAGGTTCCTCAATTTGCTTTCGAATATTTCTATCACTATTCCTCACATTAGTTCACACGGCTTTAACCTTCAAACGCTATTTGAAATTAAGAGAAAAGGTCGCTTTTTACAGATGTTTTACAATGGTTGCTCAACTCACTGAAGTACAATTTCAAATGTTAGTAAATAAAATTAATCAGCAAGCGATAAGGCATATAAGCCAGGTCCAAATACAACTGATACCCTAACCTCGAAAGAACATGGTTGTACTAGGTTAGTCAAAAAGTTTTGAAAGCGGAAATGAAAATACATGTTGTTTTTGGAAAATCTCTTTTATTGCTCAGTATAGTCTCACATAAGATCAATACACCTAGTTCAACGATCTTCCAAACTTGTTGTCCCATCACGGAAGTGACTTTCTGGAAGGCCTGCGAAGTACTCCTCTACGACGGCTATAACCTCTTCGCTTTCAACGAAGGAATATTTTGAGGTGTGAGAACAGCCAGAAGTCAGAGGGAGCTAAATCTGGCGAATAGGGGTGAATAGGTGAATATACGAATAGGTGCATTGTCTTGATGAACTTTGGTTTTTCTTTCTGCAAACCGGGTCTTTTTTCACAATTTTTTTCATTGAGTTGGTCCAAAAGGTCACAATTATATTCAGAGTTGATTGTCTTATCAGTTTGGAGATAACACTGTGTTACAAAAAATAAAAAAGTGAAAGAACTTTCAAAGTGACATAGTAGACATTGTTTATCTGGTGAAATATAACACATAACCGTGATCAACATATATGTAATACCCTAAAAATGTTTATTTATTGTTAAAAAACCGTTTTTAGGTACTTTTTTCCGCTTAAAAATTCCTAAATGGGCTTTTTTCAACCGATTTTCAAATTTCCGGCGTTTATGGATAGATTTTTTTCGTAGCTTTCAGAATTATATTTCCGTTTATATTGAACGATAAGAAAATTTTTTTTACACATTTACGTTTACACATTTACGTTTACCATATATGCAGGGTTCATTAAGGTGCTAAGATATCTAGAGGTGTTGAGATATACAGATAATTTAACTCTATTATATTTTTATAAATTTGTAATTTTCAATTAACATTTGGATTATCTTCGCTCATTTATTTCATACCAAACATTCTGGATGGTTACACACGCTATTAACGCAAAAATCTATGTTATTACAACATATCGATCCGCATGTGGCATGAAAACTGTTTGTGTGCACCACAGTATAGTACTGCTCTGCTGTCGAATGCAGTATCCCGCCAATTTTCACGGAGAATGGACACATGAACAAGGGAATTAAGCCGGTAACAGAAGTGAAAAATCAACAAATGCTCGTTCCCATGCTGGAGCAACGGATCACATGAGGACTATGCATCAAGTACATTTCCCCAAAAGTAAACACTACCTTAAAAAAAGAAGAATGTTTAGCTGAAAAAAGGCTGGTCTAAATTCGAGCGGGCTGCAATAAAATAAATCTATTTCGATTGCACGGGATGCAAATTTATAGTTCAATATGTTAATGGGATACCGCAAAACCTAACCAAGCTCGTTCCGTTCAGCTCTGGTTACGGTCGCCATTGCAAATAAATTTCGATGCCTCGTTGCAAACGATAAGAGCAGACTAAAACACTACTTGCCTGCCAAAAATTCCATTCAAATCAGTGCGGGTGAGCTAGTTAGTGTCATGGAATGCTTTTTTTTCATTGAAATCCTAACTGTATTGTTAGGTGAAAATAAGGATTTGGCGTTTTTTACGCCTCGACACACAATTTACAGATCCAACCAAATTCCTTGGATTTCCAATGGACCTGATTTAGTGTGTGGAATGAGGTTTGGGTCTTTGATTTTGGTCTACTAAACTCAGCTACATTGGCAGGAATTCGACCAGAAGGGAATAAAAAACTTATAACAAGCTTTATTTTTTTTAGCAGTGTATTTCGCCCCAGGAAGTGCAAAAATTGATCCAATATGGTTTTTAATATTGCTGAAAATATTTTGTCAAAATTTGGTTCCAATGTCAATATTCACACTTATGGTGGCTTTAACCAAAATGCTACTGATTTTATTGTAGATGATCAAAATGAATCAGACATTCGGAATCGATTCATCGAAATCAGAACAATTACTACCTTGATTCAAGGTTCACTAATATGACTGATGATTTCTGCGTTAGTGAGATACCAGCTCTTCTTTGGAAAAGCATTTTATACTGCTATTGAATATTCCATTTTCATTTAGGATATCGATTTATCCGAACCTTATGTTGATTTTAAACAAGCAGACTACAATGTAAAAAAAACCAAATAATTTCTATTGATTGGCAAACCATAACTCGCAATGTGCTTACAGAGCAGGCCGTATTTTTATTATTTTATATATATTAGAAATGGCAGTACCCCAACAACATAGGGAAAAAAACTAATAAGTATCCGATGTGGTATAATAAGAAAATTTGAAATTTCAAAAATAGGAAGTAAAAAGCGCACAAAACCAATTAAAAATATAAAAATGATATGAACCACACAATATATTTGACTATTTGTGATCAACTGAATTAAAAAATGAAGAGTATAATAGAACAACTAAAACTAATATTAAATAAGATCCGTAATCCGTAAAAATGCAATTAAACGACAAAGATTGTTAAGATCAAAATGAAATCAATAACTTATTTGCTGTTTCTTTTTTCAAGATGTTTACATAACTCGTTACTACAAGGATCGAGATTATAAATATTTTTCATATCTTCCTGAACATTATTTCAACGTCACTGTTGATAATGTATCCCTCAACGAAATTTTGCTTTCTTTAATCACATTAGATCCCTCTAAAGGAGCTGGTCCTGGTAGATTACCGCCAGTATTTTTGAAAGCATTATCAAAGGAATTAGTGAAGCCCTTGTTTTGGTTTAATTCATATTAAAAAAACAGGAATATTTCCCCGCATTTGGAAGGTTCCGATCTTCAAATGCAGCGAAAAATAAGATGTTAAAAACTATCGTGGGATTGAAATATTATCTTGTATTCCCAGTCAATTATCAAACAACACATTTTTCATAAGTCAAAAATGTTATTTTTAACAAGTAACATGGCTTTATGAAAGGATGTTCTACTACTACAAATTTGCAAATTTTTAGAAATTTCCAATTAATGCAATGTATGAAGGTACTTATGTTGAAGCTTTATACTCTGACTTTAGCAAAGCATTTGATAGAGTCAATGTTCCTTGTTGTTTTTCAAATTGTCTAAGATAGGTTTCAATAACCAATTATTAAAGTGGATGTCTCATACTTGCAAAAAACAACACAACGAGTAAGATTTGTCGGAAATCTATCACCGTTTGTGAATGTTACAGATTTGTAGAATATCTATCACCGGTTGTAAATGTTACATCGCGAGTACCACAGTAATCCCATCTGGATACTTGACTATTTATTTTGTTTGTCAATGATGTTGAACATATTTACATGTTTTAATATATGCAGACGACATGAAACATTTGTTATGGAAATACGTAAATCATCTGACATTGAAGCCTTCTTAAGGGAAATTGATAATAGTTTGCAATCGTAGCATTTATAAATGATGTTATTGGACAAAGAGTAAATGACGCAGAAATTTCAGAGGAGCTCAACTTCTACGCTCCCACCCGTTACGTAAGAAGTAGGAATTTACTCTACATAAATAATCAAAGAGCTAACTATGTCTAACTATGAACTAAAATGGACCCATAATGATGTCTTGGTTAACAAATACTTGGTATAAAATACTGTACTACAATTAATGTAACAATGAATAAAAATAAACTAAAAAAGTATTTTTCTCACAATATCTGTAACAATTAAGTTACAGATAGAGTTAAGGCAAGAATGTAAAACCGGTCTACAAATATGATTGACGACAAATAAATAAGTTATTTTGGATTCCAACTACTGGTAACATGAAGAAATTTCAACCATGAACATATATTAAGTAGCAACGGCAATTTAACATTAATTAAATAAATTGTTACAATTAAACGATATAAATATTTTTTTTTTTCGAACAACAACAAGAGCTGATAAGACGTTACAATTTTACAATGTGATTAATTTCTATCAATTGCGGTTACAAACGTAGGTACAGCTTTGTTATCTGCATCATAGCTTATTACATTTATGTCACCTCTAGAAGAATTTTTTGTTACGATTTTTGTTATTCTAACTACATCCGTTAACTTAATTGTAACACCCCTTGTTATGAAAAGAGTGTATCAGAATGACAGAACGTGGAACAGTTTCATTGTTTTCTGCTGGTCAGGAAAAAAGTCAATAAATCAAGTTGGGTTGATGGTACTACTTCAC
Organism: Aedes koreicus; assembly: GCA_024533555.2. Lineage (NCBI taxonomy): Eukaryota > Metazoa > Arthropoda > Insecta > Diptera > Culicidae > Aedes > Aedes koreicus. The sequence continues at coordinate 145,241 of JAHHFK020001154.1, forward strand.
CGTGCAGAAGAAGATTGTATTTTACTAGGATGAAAACAATGCCATATACTTATTCAAAAGAATAAGAAGAATATTTCATGACACCCTGTTTAACGAAAAACAATTCGATGTATAGATGAAACTTGTTTGTTTTGTTTTCATAAGTGAGACTAGATGAAACTTAATTTGTGATGTGAGATGTATCGTTACAATTGAAGTTATTGTTATGTAATAGTTTTTGTTCGATTTCACCATATCTATAAAGACTGGTGGTGGTGTTGGGTTTTTTTGTTTGCCGTAGGACCACTGCGTCCACTGAGTTGAACTTTTGTGGTATACCCCTGTTACTATTCACATCTTATAACGGGTGTCCACTAAATAAAGAGAACGAAAATAATGGGTCAGGAAAAAAATACCAGTGAAGTTTTGTTCAAACTGATTTATTTTATTAAAAGGGTCAACTTAAATCTTCAAACTAAGTTTAGTGAATATTGTCATATGGTCCGTGGTCCGCCGTGCGGCGCAGCTTAGTCGTTATGCTGGAACATGACCGTTGGACGGCAGCCACATCGATTTTTCGGATGCAGCTTTTGATCCTGTTGGTAAGTTGCTTGGTGTTCTTGGCCTTCCAATTATCCTTGTATACCATGGAGCTCAAAAGACCGAAGAAATCCTCGATAGGACGGCACTGTGGCAAATTTGTCGGATTCCGGTCTTTTGGGACATATGGTATATTTTGGCTCTCCAAAAACGTTAGCGTTTTTTTTGCGTAGTGCGATGATGCCTTGTCCGGCCAAAACACGTATTTGCCATCCGAGTGATGTTGTTTAAGAAATGGGATGAGTATTTTCTGCAAACACTCTCTTTGGTTGATGGCCAAACCGCTTGGTTTGAACCACGGCTTCGAAATACCCTTATCGGATATTACGATGTATAACATAACCTTCGATTCAAATTTGTGCTTGAACTTATACATTACTTTTGGAGGAGTAGTAGATTTGTCCTTAGTGTAGAATCGGTCGTTTCCCGGTATCTGAGATTTCGAAAGAGGAAAGTAGCTTTCGTCGTCCAGAACGAAAGATTTTCCGCCGTAATTCCGAGTCATCCAGCGGCATTGGGATTTCACGGTTTGAATCTGCTCATCTGTGTACTCTGGGGATCTGGTTTTCTTTCTACACACTATTCCTTCTTTCTTTAGCGTCTTGCAGATGAGTGACTTCGAACAATGGAACTTTCGGGCTGCTTCCCGTTGACTTACCGAATCCTTGTTGTTGAACATGCTGCGCAGCGAGCGGAGCGTTTTCTCATTAATTATTTTCGCTGGACGGCCGCAACCTTTCTTCCGGGTTACTTTCATGCATGCCAGGATACGGTATACGGTGGATACCGGAACTTTTTCACGACAAAAATGGTCCACCGTGTATTTTTTTCCACGATCTTCGTTCGCTTGAAAGAATTGTACAACGCGCGCGCGCAGTTCTTCCTGTTTCGACGGCATGCTGAACACGACTGAACATGTTAGAGTGAAATAAGAGTGTATGAAAATTTTCTGGAGAGTGCAACGATTCATTCATCTAAAGTGACATTTCTATGCGGCCGTTTTTGTTCTGATGGAAAAGTATTGAAATCATTCTCATTTTTTAGTGGACACCCGTTAGGTTGATCACCATTTGTCAAGTGAACAGCCTAAGACGCGTCTTCTCCCAGTCAGGCAAAATGGAGTTTATAAAACCCAACACCTTTCCAGGACTCGCAGTCCAAATTTCTCTAGGTTGCATTTAGCCACTGTGAATAAATTCAAATCTGCGCTAGTATAAAGCATCAGGTGTGGAGCTTAGGAGAGGGCTAAAATATAAAAATAAAAAAAAAGACTGCACTCCAACAAAGTGAGACACAATAACTAGATTCGTACTTTTTAGAGTGTGGGTATTTTTTTTTATATCTTTATTATAGAGGTTTTCAGCTGTTTAGCTGGTTCACCTCATATGGGGGTAAATGTTGACTGCAACTAGCTTAGAGTGAAATGTTTACGATGGCAAATTTTCATCATAATCTGTGTCAAATATTTATTGAGATGGCATCGGAACAAAGCCGGTCCACTAAAAAATTATGTGAACCGTCGTCGAAAATCCGACTGCGGCTCACAGGTGGATCGGAAAACCCCTGGGATTCCATCATTCGACGTTGTCCCGGGTGGTTAAAATGTGAAGGCAAGAAACGAGTCAAATCTGTTCAAGCGTCGACCGAACCATTCGATCCGCGATGTGGCGAAGAAGGCGGAGGTTTCCATCTGGTATGTCGACCCATGTGACATATTTATAAAACCTTTCAGAATATCGTTAGTTTATGGTTGTCAACTAGGAATGTCATTTTCACAACCATACTAGAAACAGTCAACAACCATTAAGGTAATCATCCCAGAATAGTTTGTTATTTTGTGGGATTACACTTCACTTGAAGCAGATATAAATACGAAGAGATAAATCATCTCCAACCGGAATTATATTTTAAGCAACAATCGGAATTTCAATACTTTTGCCGAGCATTGATAAGTTTTCGTTCACAATACATGTGTCAATACTGCCCATGTACGAAGCGAGCTCTACAAAAAAATCCCTTTCAAACAAGCAATGAAAAATCTCCTTAGAAACTAATTCTAGGGTTTTTTTTTCATTAGAGCGAATCTATAATTGAGAGATTCTCTCCGGGCTCGCTCTCTTTCATTCATTACAGCGCCATTATAAAACTTTCGAGGGATTCTTTAGTACAGTTCGAAAAACAACAGTGCTGGCTAACATACTCTACAAATAGTAGAATGAAAAAAAAAAACGTAAAGGTGATTGGAATATGAATGAAAGAGAGCGAGCCCGGAGAGAATCTCTCAATTGTAGATTCGCCCTAATGAAAAAAAAAAACCCTAGAATTTTTAGTTACTTTCTTTTTTCTGTTTCCAGGGTGTTGAGAATATCCGCAGGATTGTTTGGTTTGTTTGTTAATAACAAACTGTTTTTAATCCCGTAGAAATACATTCTAAATTGAGAACAAAAAACAATACCTGAAATCCAACATCCGCTTCAGCATCCGCCTCAGTATCTTCATCAGTATCAGCATCAGCATCCGCTTCAGTATCTGCTTTAGCATCTGGTTCAGAATCGGCATCAGCATCCACATCAGCATTCGCATCAGCATTCGCATCTGCATCCACATTAGCCTCCGCATCGGCATACACATCAGCATCCGCATCAGCATCCACATCAGCATCCACAACAGCATCCGCATCAACATCCGTATCAGCATCCGCATCAGCATCCGCATCAGCATCCGCATCAGCATCCACATCAGCATCCGCATCAGCATCCGCATCAGCATCCGCATCAGCATCCGCATCAGCATCTGCATCAGCATCCGTATCAATATCCACATATACAGCCACATCCGCATCCGTATCTGCAGATGTCAGAAATCAACATGTTTACTCCGTTACGGTTTTCTTCTGCATATGGAGACGATTTTTTGAGATTTCTTTGTTCAATCGAATCAGTTGGCCCATGTAGCCATCGTTATAGGGAAACTGCCCCCATATTAATCTCATTGTTCCTATATTCATCCTACGATGAATCAAACAATTGGGCAGTTGAAGGATTAGTTAGTAATGTTTGTTGTAGTTATTTAACGTAAGCAAACATTATTAGAAAACGAAACCGATTCTCAACTGCCCAATTCTTTGATTCATCGTAGGATGAATATAGGAACAATGAGATTAATATGGGGGCAGTTTCCCTAGATGGTCTGGCCTTTTTCAAGGTAGTCGATGAACGAAATTCCATGCGTATTCCAAAAAACGGACGCCATAACTTTTCCGATTTTGCGATTTTGACCGCTTTGGGCGAGGGTCACCTGCCTGCCGATTTGACTCAGGAGTGTAGTAATGGATCCATGTTTTGTCCATCGTTGCATGTCGACGCAAAAAGCTCTTTTAATATCGCCAAAACAGCTTCAAACGGGACTCGGAATAATCGACTCGCTGTTGTTTTTGGTCCACTGTGAGCAAACGCGGTACCCATTTAAAAAACAGCTTTCTCATGCACAAATGTTCATGCAAAATATCGCTCACGCGTTCCTTAGAGATCTACAAAGTGTCAGCTATCTCCTGCCACTTCAATTTATGGTTTGCCAAAACGAGTTTGTGGATTTTTAAATGTTTTCCGGTGTAACCACCTCTTTTGGCCGACCATCAACGGTGTCCTTACGAAAGCGTTTAAACTCAGCATAACAGCATGCTCCGCATGATGGTGGATTTTTCTGGTGCAGAGTTTGGATAACACTTATCAAGTCAAGGTTTTGCTTCAATGGTATTTTTTCCCATAAAAAAAAACAATGTTTAATTAACACGCGAAACTCTTTTTTATCGCTTGTCTTGAAAATCACATAAGGGAAGGTCCATTAATAATGTCACGCAGTAAGGGGGGGGGGGGGGTTTGGAAAATCGTGACAATCCATACAAAAAAATTTGATGGTCCATACAAAAAACGTGACAAGGGGGGGTGGGGAGTTATAAAAAGTCACTTTTTGCGTGACATAATTAATGGACGTTCTCTAAGCAGTGTGACTTAAACCAATTTAGCTTCTGAGCTAATAGTCGGAATGCCGTGAGTATTCATTTTTTATTTGTAGTGCCATATAGGTGTGTGACCGGGAACTTTACAGCAGATATGATAGGGCGCAGTCTGAGGATTTTCATTTGTATTTAAAGCGTGTCCGGAAATAAATTTTGTAGAAATTTTTGAATTTCATAGGTTCAACAAAAATCTAAACAAATCTTTTTCTCAAAATTTATTTTCCTCAACTATTTTCTATTACACTTTTGCAATAATAGATTTAAATGTCACCCTCACGCCCAAACTTTCAGACCTTTGACAAGACTCCTTCCATCAAGGTTTGGACAAACTTCTCTCCTCTGGTTTTGTAAACCGATTTTGATCAAATCAGCCTTCATTATTGCCCGAAATTTCTCGATCGGTCGAAGCTCTGGACAGTTTGGAGGATTAATGTCACGTACCACAATGACATTATTTTCCTCGTACCATTTCTTCGTCACTATTGAGTAGTGGCAAGATGCCAAATCGGACCAGTACAGGGTGTTTTGAGAAGTCCACATCTCACTTTAATGTCCTGCACAGCTACATCCAATTTAAGGTAACATCTCTGACCGACATGTTTGTCTTCCTCTTGTATACTAGGTTAGTCAAAAATGTTCGAAAGCGGAAATGAAAATACATTTGGAAAATCACTTTTATTACTCAGTATAGTCTCCCACAAGATCAATACACTTGGTCCAACGATCATCCAACTTTGTTGTCCCATCACGGAAGTAACTTTCTGGAAGGCCTGCAAAATGCTCCTCTTCAACGGCTATAACCTCTTCGTTTGATAAAAAATGCATCAAAATGCTGTTTGTATGTATGTACTACTGTGTTCAAAAAATAAGGTGACTTTTGTTATATTTCAAAAAATCTTTATTTAATCATCAAAATCTATTTCGTCCCCTTCAAAGTAGTCCCCCTCTGATGCAATGCACTTATACCAGCGTTTTTTCCAATCCGCGAAGCAGGCCATATAGTCGGCTTCCGGGATGCCCCTCAATGCACGCAGCGATTCTCGTTGAATCTCTTCAATCGATACAAAACGGTGTCCTCGAAGTGGTCTTTTGAGTTTTGGAAATAGCCAGAAGTCACACGGAGCCAAATCAGGTGAATACGGCGGTTGTGGAGCGATATGAGTCGAATTTTTGGCAAAAAACTCACGAAGAACGAGTGGCGTTGTTTTTCAAAAAAATTGAGCGACCAAACGCGATTTGACTCTTCTGAGGCCCAATTGATCCTTAAAAATCGATTGAATCGATCCAATTGCGATGCCAAGCATATCGGCAAGGTTTCTAATTGTTAATCGACGATTTCAAACACTAACTCTTTGATTTTCTTCACGTGTTGCTCATCAGTTGACGTCGATGGCCGTCCTGGCCGTTGCAAGTCTTCAACGCGTTCTCGACCGTCTTTGAAGTAATTGTACCACTTATAAAATTTTTTTCGACATGGCTGACTCACCGAAGGCTTTCTGCACCATCCTCAACGTTTCAGCAGCAGAAATATCGTTCCGCAAACAAAATTTCATGGCACTTCTTTGCTCAACAAATTCAGACATTGTAAAAATCGCCGAAAGCACTTTTGGTCGTTTAGAAAACACAAGCGTAAATAAACTAATTATGGAGGGAATGTCATGAAATGTCAAATATATGTCACTAACAAGCCTACCAACGTAAAAAAAAAATTTGGACAATATCTCAAACGCGCAATTTTTAAATTAAAAACTCACCTTATTTTTTGAACACAGTAGTATGTAAGTAAGGTAGCCACCATCCGTGCTAGCGCTTGTCTTGAATGCAGTTCCACTTCTGAATTTACAATATCGCTGTACGATGGGCCAAAAACAAAGAGGTGGACCCGTAAGCAGAGACACTCACGCGAAATCCACGGGAAATTAAGATTCTCCTTCCTACGATACGATCCAAACAAATCGAATAACCCAATTCGCAATACTTATTAAGCTTTCTACAGGATGGCTTGTTAAGAAGGGCGCGTCACCCTCACTGAAACTGTTGGAGTAGAATTAACAGCATCACAATCGAATCGGTAGGACAAAGAAAATGATACTGTTCATACCCTCCTAGACTCCGGCAGTCAATCAAACCATTGTCCAGTTTCAGCTTGAATGATACCCTGATGCTCCCTCCCAACCCAGTATATATTATATATAATGTAAATAATATGTCATAATATGCAATAAATGTAGTATGTAATACAGCAATGAAATATACAAGAATATTTAATGAAAATATGTCATAGTTGAAATTCGTCATCCTGTAATTTTAATATGGCTATAAATAAAATAATATGATGAAATAATTAAAATAGTAATAATAGGCATATGATAATCATATGCAGCTTGATGCCTCTTTACAGCTCAATCATTGGTAGATGAATGTAACTCCGGAATGTGAAGGTTATTTCGCAATTAAAGGAAGTATAAATATCCATTAAACATTTATTTATTCACTTAACAATAAAATAAATATGTATGTATTTATGAATTATGGATAAACATTATCAGCAGAATTTAAAAGCATTTATTAATTTTAATTATATCCTATGATCTTAATTAATAAAAAATAACTTTTAGCAACAATTCAACAAAACAGCTATACTATCTGGAATCAACTTCCTTGTAACCTTGAAGCAGTTAATTTTTTGTTGTTGTCATATTATTCTAATAATAATTTTAATGTGATTATAATAATATACAATGATGATATGATGAAAACAGTACGATGTTGTAATGAAATACTATATAATGTATTATAATAATAAAATGCAGCTATTTGTCTCTTCCGCAACGGTGTTAGATTGAAACTCTGAAATAATGAAAATTTCCAGAGTGATTTAATAAAAGAAAGTTGATCACCTGGCAGCCTAGCAAGGTCTGGTCTAGGAATTTTTCGTAAAGTAACATTTCTCGACTATCTGGGCATAGCGTATGATTGTACTTGCCACACAATCATACTAATGCAAAAATGGTACTTGGCATCGAAAGTTCTTAATTAATAACTGTGGAAGTGCATTTAGAACACTAAGTTGAGAGCAACCAATAAGCTAATTGTGAAAATAATAAGCTTGAAATGCTACAGAAGAAGAATTATTGCCTAAAACTGGAAACTTAATAAATCAAAAATAGAAAAAATTAAAATAAAAAACAATAAAATGAAATTTGAATTCACAGCTAACTTTTATTTCCTACTGGACCCATAAATGATTCTTTATGCCTGTTAAATAGAAAATGTAGAATCATAAACAATTTTAGTTTTTGTATTTTGATTTTTTTTTGATGAAGAAGGAAAAAAAATACATTAAAAACCATCCTATCTTTTCAAATACACAACGTGAGTTATGTGGGCTAAGGCTTACAACTATGCACAAATGTGAAGCTGAAAATAGCATTAAAGAATATTGTGAAGTTTTTCTTATAATATAAAATGATAATAACTATTATATTTGTTATGTCTGAAAATTCTGGTCCTGCTCCAATTGTAAACGGACTTGCATTACCATAGCCACGAGAGAAAAAATAATCTAAAATTATTCTGCAACGCTTGGGAATTCCATGGGTGATCTGAAATTAGGACCGTAGAACCGTATAACGAATACTTCCATTTTTCGTGGTAGGGTAAAATTTCAGCATACTACCTCACCCTCGCGCTGCCGAAGAGATCGCAGCAAGCCGTGCTTTGAAAATGACGTGTTTTGTTTTTGCTGCGTCATTTTCGCGGTAAGAAAATTAAAAAATATTGCTTCATTCAACCAAAATAAATGGTGAAATTATAGTTTTTCCGAGTGCTTTGCGTAGGACGTTGTGGATGGAACCCCTTTTATAGTGTGTTATGGTCGTGTTTCTTAAGATGGGTTGTTTCTTTCCATTTTTTGTGTTTTTAGTGACCCGATCCCGCATCCGGACGAGCTTTCCAGCATCAGATAAGGAACATTGGTGAGGTCGTTTTGATTGTCAAAAATATACCTTAACTATATACACGCCAGGATCAAGAACTTCCATTTTTGATTCTGGAAGTGTGAAAATTCTTCACATATCCATTTGATGTGTGAAGATTTTCATGCGGGGCTTATTGTATATGAAGATGACCTCAGAATGTACGTGTAGAAACAGGCATTCTTGAAATGGGTCGTTGGATTTTCAATAGAGCTGTCACCTTCAATCTCCAGGGCTAAAAATGTTTGCACATAGTGATCACATATAAATTACTGAAGAAATGCAGACAAGTTTCTTCCATAAAAGCACTGCCGGTCAGTGGGAGTTGATTGTAAAGACACACACACACTACCTTACCCTCGCGCTGCCTACACACCCTAAAAATTTTTTCGGGGGCGGGTTAAAAATTTGGTGGGATTCCTCGGGGTTTTTTTTTTTTTATTTTTTAACTGGGAAAAAAACGGGGGGGGGGGGGGCCTGGCCTCACTTGAAAAATAAAAAATGGGTTATTTTTTTTTTTAATACTCTTTTTCGCAAAAAGGGGGGGGGGCGCACACCATTTATATAAAACAATCTCTCCTCCCTGTCGCGTGTAGATGTATTTTTGGTTTTTTGTTTTTGTGAGAGGGGGGAGTAATTAGTATGTTGGGGGAGGGAAAAAAAAAATATATTTATTATATATAATTAATTTAAATAAAAAACCTCGTCAACAATTCTACACCGATTCACACCCGGCTCATGGCTGCTTCTCTTCATCCTCGGTTGCGCCCCACGCTTTTCAAGTCTTGGTTTATCTGATCCGCCCATCTAGCTAGCTGTACTCCACGTCTTCTTGTACAAGCCGGATTTGACGCAAACACCATGTTTGTAGGGTATTGGCTATAGGCATGAAATATTCAATATTTCGATGAAAATCTAATTCCAAATTTCGAATATTTACACATAATTTAACCGAAATCTCGGTTAACTTCATTTCTGTTTGTTTCGAATTTTAACCGATACATCAGTTTGCTTATGCCGAGATTCCCAGTTAACTATATGAGTTTTCAGTTTGACCCAAACCGTGATTATCGGTTAACATAAAAAAGCCGAGATCGAAACCGAGAGGTCGGCTGTGCGAATCTCGGTTTCAGAAAGCCGGGACTCGGCATATAATTCTAAGTGTGCACACCACGTTGGTGGGGCTGCAACCTAAGGTATAGTTGACGTGATTCAGCGTTTCTTACTCAGCCGCTGGATGCCAAGGCATACGCTGTTTGAGCCTCTCTTCCTTGGTGGACAGACGCTCGGCACGCACCTCCTCAATCTAGCTGAAGTCAGAAGGACAACAGTGCCCAGGCTACACTACCAGCTAAGTACGCAACCCTTAGCTGGCGGTCTTGTTGTTCCATGTGATATGCCCATGGTGTCAGCTATCACATCCACAGTCGATTGATGATCTTCCAAAACCATGTCCTGTATTTTCGCTATGATTTCTGGTTTTGATGCACTTTTTGGACGTCCTGAGCGTGGATCGTCTTCAACGCTTGTACGGCCACGTTTGAACTTCAAAACCCAGCGATGAACGGTTGGAAATGAAGGAGAAGACTCTTTTAATACATTCACCATCTTTGCATGGATCTCAGTAGTCGATAAACCTTCCAAAACATAGAATTTAATCACTGCATGATATTCGGATTTTTCCAAAAAAATACACTGACACGTCAACTTCAAATGGCTTGAAAATAATGAATCGACAGATCGAAATGAAATTTTGAGTACATTTTTATGACAGATGAAATATTAAAATGGCTTACAAATTTTGATTTTTCTACTTCTGCATAGATGTTGCTTTCAAAATTTTTTGACTAACCTAGTACTTTCACCACTTGTTTCTCATCTTGTTTGTTGCGGTTTCCCCTTTTCGACTGCTTGATTGCCTTCCTCTGAACCGTTTTGGTTTGTAAAAACTTGCTGATGACATTCGACACCGTTTGTTGCGTCACTCCGACCGAATTCACGATTGTTTTCTGTGAACGATTAGGATTTTCTAACCACTTGTCCGAAATAAGATTTCGCAGCTCCTGTTGTCGAGACGCCATTTTCAAAATTCGTGCGTTGACGCGAAGGTGAAAGGATCCACCGACAGTGAAAGAAATTTTCACGTTGACTCAGACCACTGAAGCGACAAAGTTACAAAAAATATTTCCGGACACGCTTTTGATTTCGTCCCTTGGGATACAAAATCAAGATTTCTAGTGAGGCCCGTGATGGAAGATTTTGATTTTTTCACATAACATGTTGGCGTACAGTTCCTCCTAATGGCAAGATCAAACTTTACATACCTATAATCCTCACTATTCCGTTGTATGAAGGGCCAAAAACGGGGGTGTGGACCCGTAAGCAGAATCACTTACACGAAACCCACGGAAAGGATAGAGAGTCTCCTTCCAACCAAACGCTCTTATTACAGGAAATGAACAGTAAAGCTTGTATTGTCCAATAGCCAAATATTTGTCATAGGCAGATAAAGGGTGTCACGATGAATGCCACACTATGAATGCTCTAACTTTTGACCCGTGGGGTAGAATTTAATGACATTGGGGGGGTTTAGTTCATAGTGCATTATTTACATCCTGCAAGTTTTAGCCGTGATCAAAACCGCGGAGATGGAGTCGGAGAACGCGCGTATAAAATCTGCGCATCATCACGGAACAAGGATCGCTCGCTCGTCCATCGCTAAAACGGGGGTCGCATGCCGCGGGGTCGGGGGGGGGGGGGGGCGGAAATTCCGTACAACACCAAAAATCACAACCGCGTTGTTGGGGCCTTCAACCGAAATCGGAACGCCTCCGTTCGTTATGTGGCTAAGAAGCTGCACCTAAGCCGAAGTTTTGTCCAGAGGCCAAAACTAAGGCTGGGCTCCGACGTTCAAGGTACAAAGGCCCCTAATCGCGACGAGAAGCAGAACAAGTCCGCCAAAACCCGTGCCAGGAAGTTGTACCTCAACATGCTGACGAAAGTTGAATGCTGCATCATGGACGACGAAACATATGTGAAGGCCGACTTCAAACAAATCCCCGGCAACCTGTTTTTCACGGCCAAGGATAAGTTCAGCGTTCCGGAGCATGTCCGCACTCAGAAGATGTCCAAATTTGCGAAGAAATTCCTGGTTTGGCAAGCCATCTGCACGTGCGGGAAGCAGAGTGCACCTTTCGTGACCCAGGACACGATGAACGGACAGGTGTACATAAAAGAGTGCCTCTAGAAGCGGCTGCTCCTCCTGAGGCCCACAACGTCCCAATCTGGGGGGGGGCCGCACCGAGGGCGGGGGAGTGGGGGGGGCAAGGGCGGGGCGAACCCCCCCCCCCCCCGGCGGGCGCCCCCGCGGGAAGGCGGGGGTATGGGCACCTGGGGGGCGGGGGGGAGGAGGGGGGGGGGAGGGGGGGAACCGAGGGGAGTCGAGGGGGGGGGGGGGGGGGGGGGGGGGGGGGGAGGGGAGGGGAAAGGGGAAGGGAGATTGATGTTATTATATTTCTGGGTGAGTGGGGGGTTTGGTGGTGGTTAGGCACCTGACCAACATCTATGATATCTGTCAGCTGTCTAGCTGCCTATGCCAAATATTTGGCTATTGGACAAACAGTGTACTACAAGCTTAAGCAATACACATTAGGATTTCCGGCTGGTAGTTTATTCAAAATAGGGTTAGCAAACTAACTGTAGACTGTCGGAAGATAATTAGACTTTCACTGATCTCGATCTGAGGAATTCCATCAAGGACGCCATAATTGACATCTATGACTTGGGCCAGATAACCACGAATCCCTCATCCAGCCTATACTTCGCCTGGCACCCTGTATTCCCCTCTTACCCTTTGTTAATGATTGTATGTACGTAATGTACGCAATGTAATATACCTTGTGATCAAAAAGTTCCGGTAATTTTCAATTTAAAAAGGCCGCCTTTATTTTTTTCGGTAAAATCTTTTTAGTGTAAGATGGCAACACTAGTTCTGATATTCTGTCAAAGTGTGAGAGCAAATTATCCATTAGTTTTGTTTTGACAACTGCTTTTGTTAGTCGAAAAATAGACGCTCGGCGATTTTTACCATGGATAAAAAATTGGAACAACGCGTTTGTGTGAAATTTTGTGTTGCAAACGGATTTTCTGCAGCGGAAACGCTCAGAATGTTGCAAAAAGCCTTTGGTGAGGACTCTATGTCACAAAATCGTACATTTGTTTGGCACAAAGACTTTAAAGAAGGCCGTGAAAGCGTGAGTGACATGCCGCGTTCTGGACGACCATCGACCTCAACTACCGATGAAAACATCGCTTCCGTGAAGAATTTAGTTATGGAAAACCGCTCAATTAGCATTCGGGAGATAGCTGCACTCCTTGATATCTCATTTGGATCGACCGAACACATTTTGACGGAAATTCTGGGCATGAAACGCATTGAAGCACGACTTGTTCCAAAAGAGCTGAATTTTTTGCAAAAACAGCATCGAGTTGAGGTCGCTAAACAGATGATTGCGAACGCAGATAGCGATCCCACATTCATGGAACGCATCATAACTGGTGATGAAACGTGGGTATATGAATTTGATATGCTCACAAGTCAACAATCGTCCGAATGGCGCGCCGAAGATGAGCCGAAACCAAAAAAATCACGACAAAGTCGCTCCAAAATTAAAGTTTTACTGACCGTTTTCTTTGATTTTCGCGGTGTCGTCCATTCTGAATTCCTTCCAGAAGGTCGAACGGTTAACAAAGAGTATTATTTACAAGTTATGAGACGTTTGCGTGAGGCAATTCGAAAGAAGAGGCCAGAATTGTGGCGCAATAATTCGTGGATTTTACACCACGATAACGCTCCATCACACACCGCGCTCACTATTTGTGAATTTTTGGCCAAGAACTCCACCAATACCATCAAACAAGCACCATATTCACCAGACCTTGCCCCGTGCGACTTCTTTCTCTTCCCAAAACTGAAAATTCCGCTCAGAGGTAGGCGTTTTGAATCGATTGATGCAATAAAAAAGAATTCGCTGGAAGAACTGAAAGCCATACATTCATCGGCCTATAAAAAATGTATGGATGATAGAGGGTGGGAATGAGGGAAAAAAGATAAATTAAAAATTGAATAATGCGTTTTAGTTTTGGATAAAGCGGGATATGTGTGGTGCGGGATGAGGGATAAAAAGTATATTAAAATTGAAAAAGGGTTTTTTAGGTTGTAATACATGTATTTACAAAATATAACTGACAGCCACTGGATTGTTACTGCAAAATAACATTTGGATATGTATCAATATCCTAATAGTCAAGTAAAAGCCAAAAAGCAGAGTAGATCGATCCTTTCAACAAAGATAAAATTTCAATGAAAAGATATTTGATTTGTTTTATTCTTTTGAGAATCAACAGTCTATTCTATAGGTCGAGGAAAGCAGTTTTAGTGATCGAAGAGCCTGGTTTGATGGTTTTAAAATAAATGGAATATCTTGTCATAATACCACTAAACACATATGTTTAAATACAATCCTATACTGCTTATAATCACATGCCAGTCTTTTATGGAATAGTAGTTGAAGTTCAGAAATAGAATTTTAATGACAATGTTATGCAGAAATGATGAAAAACAAATTGAGCATTACAAGCATTACGTTGTCATGCTGCTCCATACTCTGAAATGCAAAAATAATTTGAAATGCAAAGATGTCCCAAAGCATGCTGAAATTAATAATTAAATAAGAATGGGAAATATACCCTGCTTGAACACAATCTTCAGTTGCAGCCACTCACTCCCCTCATGCCAAGTTGACATCATTGCCCAGGCTACGCCAACCAGCTTCTTCATGCTGAACTGCTGAAAAAATGTGTAGTTAACTTAGAAAACCTAATTAATGTGATATAACCACAATGGAATTGACTCTTAGCTTCGGGTCTTGACAGAGAATCCCTACTGAGCCCTTGCGGCACGTCAAGCCGGCCAGTTCAGCGCAAGGGATTTTGATTTTTGCACATAACATGTGGATTTAAATTGAAAGAAACCACTTAAAAAAATCGACGCGTTCTTTCTGGCAGTCTCGGAGGAAGAGTATGATATGATTGTATTAACGGAAACGTGGCTGGATGATAGGATCAATTCGTCGCAACTTTTCGGATCATTATACAATGTCTACAGAACTGATCGATCCCCGCTGAATAGTCATAAAACACGCGGCGGAGGGGTCCTGATTGCTGTTTCAACTAGGCTAACCAGCTATCTCAGCGAGTCGCCCATTTCAAGCCGATTGGAGCAGATTTGGATTGTTCTGGAGCATCTACGAGACACACTTAGCGTGGGCGTAGTCTACATTCCTCCCGATCGTAAAAACGATTGCACAATCATCCGTGATTATGTGGATTCGCTAGGCTCAATATCATCTCAACTGAGCTCTCAGTCTCCTGCGCTCTTATTCGGCGACTACAACCAAGCTGGGTTACAGTGGCGCTTGGCGGGCAACGACATTCCAATGATCGATCCCTTGTTATCGCATATGCCGGCGGCTTGTTGTAGCCTTTTGGATGGATTTAATTTTCATGGATTCACTCAAGTTAATACTATGCTGAACCGGAATGGGCGCTTGCTGGTTCTTTTTCTAGCAATTAATGGGGGGTTACCGGGCACCCCCCTTACTCTGCCAGTAGAACCACTAATCGATCTAGATGCCGACCACCCTGCTCTCGTCGTGTATTTCAACCTCCCCGCCCCGGTTTTTTCTTCGGCGGCCTGTGTGGTCCTCTCTTTTGTTTTGGGGGGGGGATTTTGCTGTATTGTATAATGAGCTTGGTGGAGTTGATTGGTAATTTATTTAATTGAAAGGAAATGTGAAGGACGCAGTTGATTTTTTCTGTTGTGGTGGGGAATGCAATTTTTCGCATTGTTCCAGTACGTCGCCCTCCGCAAAAACCATCATGGTCAAATCCACGCCTACGCGTACTGAAGCGACAACGCTCTGCCGCCCTCCGTAAGTACTGCACTTCTCGCTCACCCTACTACAAACGACAGTTTAATTTCGCAAGTCATCGTTACCGCAAATATAACCGTTTCCTTTACAATCGACATGTAAGACGCACGGAAGCAAACCTGCGAGAGAACCCAAAATTTTTTTGGTTGTTTGTTTAATCCAAAGGGAAAGGAAACCGGGTTGCCTGTTCTCCGTTTTCTCGGAAACAACACAGCCAATAGGGAAGGGAAATACGTTTTATGCAAGTGTTCAACGATTTCTTCGCTTTGCCGACACAAGTGATAGATGCTACTATGGGGTTGCCACACGACGTGGTCAATTTCGATTTTCCACGCATTACTGATTACTGATGGCATCCCATCGTCTGTTTTAAAACGATGTGCAGACAGTCTTTGCCTTCCCCTTGCAAGGATCTTCCAGCTTTCGGCGCAGCAAAGTGAGTTTCCCACACGCTGGAAACACTCGTATATATTTCCGATCCACAAAAAAGGAGATAAACGGGACATTGTCAATTACCGTGGTATCACCTCACTGTGCGCATGTTCAAAGGTATTCGAAATTATTATAAACGGTTCCTTGTTTGAGTGCTGTAAAAACTACATCGATTCTGATCAACACGGCTTTTATCCGAAACGATCGGTTTCTACGAACCTGGTTCAGTTTACTTCTAGCTGCCTGCGTTGTATTGATTCTGGATGGCAGGTTGATGCTGCGTATATGGATCTGAAGGCTGCGTTTGATACGGTGGATCATGAAATTCTGCTTGCTAAGCTGGACATACTCGGCATATCATCTGCCGCTGTGGATTGGTTTAGGTCTTACTTGGTGAATCGCTCAGTACGGGTTAAGATTGGCACGTCGGAGTCGGAAGCTTTCACAAATAATTCGGGAGTTCCGCAAGGCAGCAACCTTGGTCCACTGCTCTTCTCGATCTTCATAAACGATGCCATCTTGCTATCCCCACCAGGGTCCCGCCTCTTCTACGCAGATGATTCAAAAATTTACAAAACTATAAAAAGTCTATCAGACTGTTCCGACTTGCAGCATATGTTGTGTATTTTCGCCGAATGGTGCTCAAGGAATCTGATGGGCTTAAGCATCGAAAAATGCAACATAATATCATATCACCGGAAAAACGCACCAATCATCTTCGACTATGTCCTCTCCGGGAAATCGCTCACTCGCGTTCAACACATCAAGGATCTCGGTGTTATTTTGGATAATGGAATGACATTCAGATTTCACTACAACGACATTGTGTCCAGAGCCAATCGTCAACTGGGCTTTATTTTTAAAATTGCTGACGAGTTTCGTGACCCGCTCTGCTTCAGGTCACTTTATTGCTCACTGGTACGTTCCATACTAGAATCATGTGCTATTGTATGGTGCCCTTTCCAGGCCATATGGATCGCCAGAATCGAAGCAGTTCAACGAAAGTTCGTAAGATACGCTCTTCGCTTTCTCAGTTGGCGTGATCCTACGAACCTGCCTCCGTATGAAGAGCGTTGCCGTCTGCTTAATATCGAGCCACTTGAGGTGAGACGAAAGGCCGCTCAGGCTTTGTTTGCTGGGAAGCTGCTCAGGGGTGAAATTGACTGTCCGGCACTGTTGTTACAGTTAAATTTGTACGCTCCCGAGAGACCTCTTCGTCAACGTGTATTTTTGCATCTTGAGCCACAGAACAACAACTATGCACTTCATGAACCAATTCGAGAAATCAGCCAGCGTTTCAACGAGCGTTTCAATATGTTCGACTTCAACTTATCTGCTGACGTGTTTCGTCATCGGCTACTTGACTCTTTCCGTACTTCTGGCCGTAACCAAGTAATTTAAGTTTTTTATTCATTTAGACATTTGTTGTCAGTTGAATTATTGTGATAAATAAATAAAAATAAAAATAAATAGTTTGGTTTAATAGCTACAGAACAATGTCTATAAAAACGCATTTTAGCTTTTTTTTTAAAAAATCAAACTTTATAACCGTAAGGGGAAGTATTTTAAGAGGAGTTTCAATGTTTTGTGTCAACATTACTAACCTGCGGTAGTAGAGCTACTATGGGATATCGAAGTTACCCAAGGATACGCGTAGCAGCTGGAAGCATATATACCAACAGAAGAGCAGCTTGGCGTGGCTTACATACGTCTGCTCCGAATCGGAGACAAAAAAATGTTGACGACAGTTTTACTGTACTTGGCGTACAGTAGACTTGATGTGATATGATTTAAAATACAATCGGACAGCATGTTCAACATCAAATAGACTTAATAACAGAATGATTCCTTTCGTAAGTTATACATACATTTTATAGCGAGTTTACAATACAACTCAACCTAAGTAGAAAGATGTAATGACGCCGAGTTCTCGGTCAGGTAAAAGCATAACATGATAATGACATTGGATGCGATGCAAGGTAAGGCGTCGCTGCTTATTATTATGAGGTAAACACTGGTTGTTATTAAGACGGGTTTTCAGCTTTGCTGAAAGGGGAAAGTTTGTTAGGTTTTATGACTTGTGCTAATTGAGAAGGTTTGTGAAAGCAATTATAAAACATGCAAATTAAGGTAGCATTAACTAAAAAAAGGTTTCTGTGGATTTTGGATCTGATTTATGAGTTTGGATGGATTTGAGGATTTCCGGGAAGTGTACACCACACAGCTTCTAGAGGAAAAGAATGCAGGAAGGGTACAAATGTAACATCAGACGCGAGTAAATATGGTGCATCAAAGACATGCACGGAACAAGCAAATCACGGTCCACTCGAAGGATAGTGCGCCAAACGGAAGAACAAGACAACACAGTTATAGGAGAGCTGTACCGGACCATCGGCACATGGACTTCCTATGAGAAGTTGAATAAAGGCTACGTGCCACAACCCAATATGTGCCGAGAAATTCAATGCAATCTCCTCACTAACAAATTAGAGGTTATTGAAGGGTGAGTGTAGTACTTCAACAGCAGTGCATCACCTCAACGGCATAGATACAGTAAAAGGATGTGGCACAGTAATCGGTCTAAAATACGCTCAGAAATCAGACATAGCTCCAACCTTCAGCCTCTTGGAAATCAAGGAGGGTATGGTTGAAAAACAACAAAGCTGCAGTTGTTGATCCACTTCCGAGTGACCTACTAAAATACGATGGTAAAGCTAAATAGATGGAAGATATTGTTTGTCCCATAAAAGACTAAAAATAAAGGTTACATGCGAGAACTATCGTGCAATCACGCTGTTAAGCGCTGCCTTCAAGTGATTTAATTCGATGCCACCGTTTGTCACCAATTACAAACGAGGTTGTGGGTAATACCAAGTGAGATTCATTGGTGACCGCACGAGATTTTCACTATTTAGCACGTTTTGCCAACAATGAAACAATCTCACACATCATCTATTTATCGATAGATATCAGCTGACGTCATCACGTTGACTATGCCTGTGAGAAGCTGGCGAAGGTTATAAACGCGGTAGCTAGAATAATGCCGAATGACAAATGGGCCAAGCAGCAGCACGTGGCATCATCTAGCTAGTGTTTCAACATCGATACTGAGGTAAGGTTGGCCTAGCCTGGGTTTCAGCGCTGAAAACCATGCAGAACCGAGTGAAGTTGGACAGGGCGTATCGTCTCATGGCCATGCGAGTCGTGTGCGCTTACAGGACCATCTCGTCAGGAATACTATTCGTTATCACCGCAATGATCCCTATCAGCATTACCTTAGCGGAGGATAACGAATGCAACAAGCGGGAATAAATCAGAGGAGTTCGGAAGATCACGTGAGCGGTGATGATGGGGAAGTGGCAGCAGAAATGGAACACGGTGGAGGACGGCAATTTGGATGAATAGAAAACATGAAGAGATATGTTTCTCTCTGACACAATTTGTGTCCGGCCATGGTTGCTTCGAAAGTACCTGCATCGGTTCAGACACGCAGCGTTTCCCGCCAGTCCAGAATGTGGAGATGTGGTCGAGACGCTGGAGCATGTCGTTTTCGAATGTCCAAGATTCGACGTAGCACATAGGGAGGTGCCCGTTCTGGTGGTGGAGAATCTAGTCAAAAAGATGTGTCGAGAGCACATGGAATGCCTTCAGCAGAGGCGGAGCTGCAGACAAGTGTGCAAGTATTGCTAGCAAAACCATAAAAAATTATAAGTGCATGAGCCATACCTCCCCAAAGAAGTCGTTTCACAGTAGTTCTAGGGAATAAGGCAGAAGAATACAGAAAGTAAAGAGTGTTGTAGAGGTTAGGCACCATTTAGTGACATTCACTCACCGTACCGTGCACGCTACTAGGAAATCCAGAGTAGTTCGCGATTTAGAAATAGCTGCTTCCAGTTGGTTCGAATAGCCGACACTACTACTATCAACTTTGGAGGAATTTGCTCCCTTTGATCTGGTGTAATATAGTTATGATACTTTGGTTAGATATCTGATGAATTTATAATTGAAATGATTCTTACAAAAGCAATTTATTTATTTATTTATATATTTATTTATACGTCAACAGATAAATATGTTATCTCATTGACAATAAGATAAAACTGAATTACATACAACAATTAACACATACTTCTTCGAAAACAACTCTTATTAATCTCACAGCTGTTAAAAACGCGGCACATGCTTAGCGCAAGCTCGTGTTTGCCATAGTTGGTCCTTGAGATTGTAAACGGAGTTTTCGTCGTCGAGTGTTAATGTTCAAGAGACCAAGTAAAGTGGAACAGTCGATGTTTCCCTGTAGAGGTCACCAAAGAAACACGCTTTGGCCACCATACGCCTCACTTCTAACCATTCCAGGTTGATGAGCTCGCACCAACTTTTATAACTTAGCAATCTGCGAGGGTTTTGCCAATGAAGATGTCGCAAAGCAAAGCGATGTCGCTGAACGGCTTCAATCCTCTGGACTGCATGTTGTAAGATCAAACGACAGCACAGTACTAAAAAAAAAGGACGAATCAAATAGCAGTATGGTGCCTTCAGACAATAAACGTATTTGAAGTTTATTGTGAAGTGGAAGATGAATCCTAACTGCGATGAGGCCTTAGAAACAATATAGGAAATGTGGTTCTCAAATGACAGTTTGGAGTCGAACATTACTCCCAGATTCTTGACTGTTGTGTCACGTTTCAAGCACGTTCCTCGAAGGATGTATTCCGGGAGATACATCGCACGTTTCCGGCAAATGAGATAGCCGAGCATTTGGTTACGCTTAAGGACATTCTGTTGATCCGGCACCAGTCGTCGAACATTTGTAGTTCCTGCTGAAGAAAGTGGGCGTCTTCTAGACATTTTATGACGTAGAATATTTTTAGGACGTCCGCGTAGGTTAATTTCAGGCCTCTGAGGATCAAGTTCACGGCGTTCACATATAACTGGAAAAGGTCTGGACCAAAGAAGCTGCCTTGAGGAACGCCAGATTTTACTGCAATGCTGGACGATGCATAATCTCAAATCTTCACAGACATAGTTCTACCAGTCAAGTATGAGCGGAGCCAGTTAAACAATTGATCGTGAACCCCCATTTTGTCGTATTTGGAAATTGAAATATGGTGGTTCATTTTATCGAAGGCCGCACAGAGATCTGTGTATATGGCGTTTACTTGATGACCGGGTTCCATTTCGCGGATGACGAACGATGTAAATACGGTGAGGTTGGTCACCGTCGAGCGCATGGGCATTAAACCGTGTTGGTCAGGAGAAATAGTCTGTGAAGAGTCATTACGTGTGTGTGAACAACGTCCAAATCACGAAATGTCCCGGAAATCTAGCAAGATGCACGCACTCGATGTTTGCTCTTGAGTACAGATATGCAGTTTTGCGTTTGAATTCATCTGATTTGGAGATAACGCAAGTTGAAAAAAAAGAGAATTCAAGTTCAATACCGTGAATGCTTAGTGAAGACTGCTCGAATAGGAAGGTGCTGCTTATGACCGGAAGACTGCTCGAGTAGGAAGGTGCTGCACGTCGTAAGGGTGACCTACGGAGCTAGCGAAGTGCAGCCATGGTCCATGTGATTTGGAGTCAACTTCTAGATATAGCAGAGGACATCTACGCATCAGCTTGACTGGTAAGGTGAAGTACAGGTAGTCTAGGGATTAATTCCAAGCTTTGCTGTCCGTGAGAAGCGTAGACATCCTGCTTTATGAATGAAAATAAAGCAATTGGTTCCCTCCATATTGTGTGTAATTTCTATGCAATTTGGTAGTGTAGTCAATGTATGGTAATTGATGTTAGTCGGTTGATTGTAGAACAAAGACCGTCGTAAAATAAAGGGGTGATAAAAATGTTGAAAAAAATGGTATGGTAAATGAAAAGGAAACGCAATGAAAATGTTACCTCAGATTCTAGAGAATATGTGTGAATATGCAAATCATGACATTGTTTGGATGGTTGTATATCATTTCTTTGCTTATTGGTTGAAATTTTTTGGCAATATGCGCCCTACAATGTTGTTACCGTGTTATACATCATAGTTAACCGTGGATACCGCGTTAAATTAGTATTTTTCTGAAAAACAAAGTCCGATATTATATTCTTGAACAAGAATAATATTTTATTGCATCTTTTCGCGGACCGTGACATATAGTTCGCGAATATAAGAACTACATTCTCGGATCGTTAATTAAAGCCCTCCATGACAAACAAGGCTAAAAATCAATTCAAACCTTGCTTACATACTGTTGTCGATTGTTTCCTGTGTGTATGTAATCTCGCTTTCTTATTGGTTAGCACTTTTATGGCCACCTCATGAGTTTTTGTTCAATCCTTTCAGCGCGTTTTTAATCAACAAAATTGATGTATCACGGTGCTTCTTTCACTAGTGATATATCATAACACTTGTACCAACATCGACCACTCACGGTTGCTTTTCTCGAACACGCTCTCTCACATCTCAACCTATACCTCATTTCATACACATCGAGGATTGGACGCCTTTCTGACAAAGTGAAGAGGAAAGTTTTCCTCTTAAAAGCAATTGAGACACTTGGATGTAATACTCATTTTTCTACGCTTTTTTGATGATATTGAAAGGTTATTCTTCTTTCTACCTTTCTTACCCCAGGGGAAATGATTTTATCTTTTCATCTTATTTTCCCAGTCCATTTTCTTCACACTTCAGAGGGATTTGGAAATTCAAGATTATGCCATGCCACCATTCACTTTTCCGGTTATTGATGATATAAATCAAGGGAAAGTAGCTCGCCTTTATTCACATATTGAATTTGGTCAAGAAAACTACCGTTTTGTGGAAGCTTTGTGGATTCAGTTTGGGAATGCGAATTAACTGCATGCTATCGAAATGAATATTCATGTGGGTGAAAGAGCTGTATACAGCAGAGTAGCTGCGATAGAACGCACTGATTTTTGTTTCGAGAGCAGGATTAAATGTTGCGTAGATGTAAGTACTTTTGGTACAGCTGTTTTTTTTTAGTCAGAGCAGTTTTGTTTTTCAACCTTATAATAGACTGAGTTCTTCTATAGATGATTTAATATTTTTTAATGAACGATGTAACGGTACTGAATGAAAGAATAAGAAAGAAAGGAAAACGACAATATTTAACAATTTGGCGTGTGTCCAGAGTTGAATAGAGAATTTACATCTGTTTTTGACGCTTTGTGTTCACTTAGAAAACATGAATTGAATTAAGCAACAAAAAAGTTTCACCAAATTCTTTGGTGGATCTATCAAGCAAAGGTTTTTTTTTATCACATCCAAGAAAGATTAATTATCAGCACGTCAATGCGATACGTGGTGCAAAATAAAGTAATTTCTTACTTCGTATATGAGGAAAGCGCTACTGTAGGTGACATTAATCTTTATTACCCACCAACATCACGAGCAACGTGAGATTGATGGTGGAATGAAACTTTTCGAATCAAGTTCAATTTTATGGTGTGTACAATTTCTAAAATTGAATTCGAAAAGAAAAAAAACACAATATCCAATTCAAAATGTTAGAGCTTCGAGAAAAATTTGATTAAATTACGTTTTACTGTGCATTTTTTTTAAGTTGAATAATAACTATGAGAATGAATATTTTGCGGTCAAAAATTTTAGGAGGGCAATGTAATTTAACGTGGTTAAAATATCGATTTCACTTCACCTCACTTCCATTCAAATTTTTAAGAGAAGATGTAAGAGAAAATAACATTTTCACATAATAACGCACCAGTTGACAGTTGAAAGTTCACACCCGTGTAGTCTTTCCGGGGGGTAGTTAAATGGTGCTTCTTGCCAATGTAATCGTTCTTTTATTTACTTTTTTAGAAATAACTTTTGAAATTTTGAATTTTGTATCCATTTTCAATGCAGATAATAAGAACAAATTTACATGTATACTTTTAAAAATCCCTCCTTCTGTTCTGGACTTTTGAATTTCATTCGGGAATTGTTATGGAGAGACCATACTTTTTGTAATCATTCTCCTAGCTCTTGAGCATAATGACATACGGAAATGTTTGCAATCTGTGCTTATGTTACAGTGTGTTTTGTGTACTCCGATTTATTGCAACTGATAAATCTAGAACTATTAAGGTTTAATTTTATTTGAAAACAGGTTTCACTGCCATTCCTTATCGTTTTGAGTTGATAACATGTTTATCCAAACTAAGCAAGTCATGTAACAAAATCAATTGAAGCAAAGGTTTTGATTAAATATATAAGTTTTATTATGGCTTGATAGTGTTCAATAGAAAACCAACTCCATTAACTATACTAAAAAGGATGAATAGCATTGTGCAGTTAACAAGCAGCCACAAGAAAGCTAATGAGCATGCATTTTAGAGCAGCGTTAATTACGTACTCGTCCTTGTCTGCCTGAGAAGTTGTAAAAATAACCTAGTATCAATCTGCAGAATCTTGGATGCCAGAGCATGTTGGTGTACATGAAGATAAACTTCGGAAAACGATGATATTGAGCTAGCATAATCGAAGTTCAACATACCATCATAATAGAACAATTATGTTGATTCAATAGCTTTTTGCAAAAAATAGTATAAAGAAGAACCTAACCAATACCGGCTTGTAGCGTAATGTCATGACATATTAATTATAGCTACTATTTCATTGGCCATGTTGGGATTATGAATGTTCGACATCAAACATTTCGAATTATATGATAAATTTTTATAAGCATACTCGAACAGGATTTTACGGTTTAGTGATTTCAACTATGCTTGATGATAAAATTACCAATCGCAATATTTTTTATTTCAATTTATTCGATATTATTATCCATGCTTCATTTCCACATTTTATTACAGATGATTATTTATAAGTATGTGAATGAGATCGATTCTAACTCTTCTTATTCCAGTTTCTTTTTCATTAACTTTTATTCAACTCTTGGCATTATCATCAACCTAAATCTGGAACTATAAATTGTATTAACCCATTTTCTTCCTCTGTTGCGTATACGCAACGTAACTTAAAAAAAAATCGTATGTGCCGTGTGTGTGAGGTATCACCATATTTTTTTTTGTTCGGAAGGTGACACAAGCACTTGCAAATGTAGATGTTTATCAGAAGAAAAAATTGAATGGCACACTAAAAATGATCAAACGTCGACAAAAATGCTAAAATGTTTATTACTTATCTGGGTGTCATTTTGCGTGCTCTAGATAAGTCTCAAATCCTGTTTAATTCTATTCCATTCGTTCTGAACAAGTCAATTTGCCAGTGTGCCCCAGGATGTGCTTAAGGGTAAATACCCAACACCCAATTAGAGTTGATTAAAAGCTGAATAAGCTATTTTACAGTTCAAAATTTTCGATTGAACAAGCTGTTATATAGCATGCAATGCTTGTTACATAAATATTGTTATAAAACATTCAAACCAAGCCTTATTCCGTACGTGAAACATGTATTTAATTATCCACATTACATAACGGGATGCCAAATGATTTGGTGCTGGAACATCATGACAGACAGCAGCCTATTTTCGGGCATAAATTTCTTCGAAAAGAAAAAAATTTCTTTATACATACACACATTAATTAAATTATCGGATTGGTCGGACTGAATTACCAAACTCACAAAAACTGAGCTCTATCGATATATGTGGTAATCGATTCTGTTCCGAATTTCAATAATTTTAAAAATTTTGTTACGAAATTTCGGTTTAAGTTATTTAGTTTAAGTTCAGTAAATTAGATTACTGAGTGTTATAAGATGCATGTACTGTTGAGATTTCGTTAAAAAAATAACCGATCTGGAGAATCGAAACAGAGTGGGTTGTAAATGAAAAAAAAAAAAAAAAAAATCACTTCAAAATAATGTTGTGACCACAACTCGGTTGCATAAATCAAAATATGCCGGTGCTGGAGTTTTTGCCCTCAAACATAAAAAAAATTACCATCAAAAACGGGTTTATCGGTCGACTGAGGATTTGGCTATTTGAGTACCCGGCTCCGCGGTTATATGATTCCTCAAAGATTGAAAACATTCGAAATTACTCCAAGAGACGATGTGGCTATTGTTACTAGTAAAGTAATAAAATCAAATAAAGATCTCACCCGAGTCACTCCCATGGTTTGAAAACCGTTCAACAAAGATTCTCACTTGGTTAGCTAATCTAAAGATCTGATAAAACCTCCAAAAGTTATGCTAAACTTATGTTGGATTTAGTTGGACTTGGTACATCAGATCCGCATTAAATAAGCTAGAGCCCAAAATTCTATTTAAAGAACTAGCACCAGTACTTAACGTAATTGGGGGCGACCCCGGCGTAGTGGTTAACATCCATACCTCTTACGCCAAAGTCACGAGTTCGAATCTCACCTCCGAACAAGTTACGAAAATACCCAAAAAAAGGGAATTTGAGTAACTACGACGGGAGATGAACCAGCCCAAGGCTGAAAATCTCGATAATCAAGACAAGACTTAACGTAATTAATACTGTGATTTATCTATATTGAAATGAGAGTGAGAGTTGGGTGCTCTCTTAGCTCAGTCGGTAAAGCAACACCATTCTGGAGGTGACTGGGTTTGATTCCCGGTATGGTATACACTGATAGGCAAAATAAAGTGCCCACCTCATCATTTTTTGAATTTCTCCCATTTATTTGGTTTAAATTAAAGTAAACGCACTGTAGTCTTTTTTAATATCGTATTTTTTAATATTTCTTTCAAGTTTCACTTATGGAATAATAATAAAAAGAAGAGTTCGACTTAGAGAACTAAAAAATCAATTTGTATTGAAAAAAAACTTGTCGCTGTTTCAAAAAAGTGCCCACTTCATAAATCGATATGTTTACGATAAGTTTCCGTCGAAAAACCCCTCGATTGTTTATGTTTTGATACTTTGACGTGTGTTGAAGCAAACGGCTCGACCTGGTGCATTTGTACATGTGATCGCGTTTATTTCAGTTGAAAAATAATGGAGAACGTAGTGATTTCGAAAGCAATTCCCTTGTGCATCCGAAAATTGGTGTTTCGTGATGTTAAAAACGGTGAATCGCACCGGGCTGTCGCTAGGAAGTACAGTACTAGCAAGGCAGCGGTTGGAAAAATTCCACTGAAACAGAAAACGTTCGGATCAGTGGAGGATCATCCAGGCAGAGGCTGGAAGTGCAAAACGGATACACGAATAGATACCAAGATCATGCGTGAAGACAAGAAGAATCCAAAAGTAACTGTCCGTGAGATCCCTTCAGCTATCAGTTTCAGGTTGAACTGTTCGTCGCCGTCTTGTAGCACAGGGGCTGATTAACAAAGTTGCCCAGAGCGCCCATTTATCAGCAAGGCAAACAAAGCCAAACGGCTCAGGTTTGCTATTGAGCATGCTGATAAGCCCGTAGGGTTCTGGAAAACGGTTCTCTGGACGGACGAATCAAAATTCGAGCTTTTTAATCATAAGCGTTGGGTTCGTGTTTTGGTGCAGATCGGGGGAAGAGCTTCAGGAGCGCCACATCCAATGCACGGTTAAGCATGGAGGAGGAAATGTAGTGGTCTGGGGGTGTTTTTCGTGGAGTGCAATGGGTAGCCTCCCGAAAATCGACGGTTTAATGACGGCAGATTCCTATATCAACATCCTGCGAGAAAATCTGGAGGTTTCGCTGATCCAGACGACTTGAAGAGAAGTTCGTATTTCAGCAGGACAATGACCCGAAGCATGCTGCCAAGAAGACCAAGTCTTTCTTCCGGTCTTGTCGGATCAAACCACTGGAATGGCCTCCACAAAGTCCGGACCTCGACCCCATCGAGAATTTGTGGGCGATTCTAGATGCCAAGGTTGACAAAACTGGTGTTACCAATAAATTCAACTATTTTGAAGCCCTGAAGCGCGCCTGGGAATGAACCTAGTGGAGAGCATGCCGAAGCGCCTGCAGCTGGTCCTGAAGGCCAAAGAAGGACACATAAACTATTAAAATGCTTTTCTTTTACTTAAATTTATCTTCCCGGGAGCCAAAATGAAGTGGGCACTTTTTTTGTTACTGGTTTTTTTCCAACACGAATTGATTTTTTTTTTTCTTATCTTCCCGGGAGCCAAAATGAAGTGGGCACTTTTTTTGTTATTGGTTTTTTTCCAACACGAATTTTTTTTTTCTTCTTCAAGTTGAACTCTTTTTTTATTACTATTGCATACGTAAAACTTGAAAAGAATATGAACAATAAAATATCAAAAATGACTACCGTGTGTTTATTTTAATTTGAACCAAATAAATGAGAGAAGTTCAAAAAATAATGAGGTGGGCACTTTATTTTGCTATCAGTGTAGGCATTTTCGGAAAGGACTCCCAGGGTACAAGGTATCATTGTATTAGCCACTCTATCATACTTATTCAAAAGTGGCGCCTTCCATCGAAAGCTCTCAACTAAGAACTGTTTTAGTGCATTCAGAACCCATATTTAATAAATCTGCTCTCTGTTTTGTTGAAAAAAAAGCCTAACAGATATGTATTAATAGCTGCTATCTGTTAAAATAAAGAAAACCAGATTCAAGAGTTTGGTCATCGGTTATTTGTAACTGATGCCTCACATATTTCTTGCAGAGTAAATATAATCAGAAAAGGTTTACTGTAGATTTTAGGTGCACTTGGGTTTGGATAGTTTTGGAATGGCGTGTAACCGATTCTTTGAAATCTCGATTCAACATCACCAAGTGCCAAGTGCTGGTCATTAGCGGTCTTCCGGATCGAGCGGTTCATTTTTCGACAAACCCGCTCCCTCATCACCTTGATGGCTGCTGGCGTCCTCGCCGAACGCGGCCGCCTGGATCTCACACGGTTCTTGGCCGAGCCCCTTCTCCTTGTACCGACGGATGGTCCGCTTCACCCCGTGGGATTTCAACAGACGGAATATGTCGCCGGGTCGCTCACCTCTCGCAAACAACTTTACTACGTCGCGGTACTCCTTCATCGTGCACGGTAAACAAACAACAAATGGCAGCAACTCAATGTCTATTTGAAAAAAAAAATATTAAAAAAATCCATAACAAAATTAGGGCTCTGAAAACTCTTAGTAGTTCTTAGTATTTTAGTTATGGAATATGATTTTTTACGTTGCTCCTGATAAAAATGTCATAAACAGCAACTGTATTAGTAAGTTCAACTATTGTGGAGATATTTTGATAATAAACTTTGACACTCTAACTATAGCGTGAACCACTTTGACAATGGGCTGAGTAATGCAAAATAGTAATGAAAAATAGATCATGTAAATTGTTTACAAAATCGAAAATAAAATTTATTTTCCGAATAAAATATTATATACTTATCTTTTTCTGGAAAATCTCGGAGTATGTGTGATATGAACTACCACCCATTGTAGCACGGAAAATATGTCCCACAGCAACCGGCTCTCCTCTCTGTTTGACTTGATCAAGCACTGATTGTCCTCATCATGCCATTGTATGAAGGGCCAAAAACGGATTGAGTGGATCAATAGGCAACATTACACAGTTTGAAAAAACATTTAATTTTCTACGTTATCTAATGCACATAAAAATAATGCTACATGTGGCATAAATTAATGGGATCTTTCACGTAAATTTAAGTCAGATATCGCTGGAATCAGGTCAGTTGTATAAAAGATTGCAAACAATTATTTTGTTTACGCTTACTTTGGCTTGCATTTGAAAGAGGGAAAGTTTTATGCATTTGAAAAAAATCACTTTTTTCTGTTTACTATTAGTATCCACGGGGATAAAGGGAATCTCTTTCCAACAACAATATTGAACAATAGAAACCCGCCCCCAATTCACAAGTTGTTAGCAATTGGGATATGGCATTCCCACTCTCCCCATCCATTCTGCTTCTATCGGGTGCCCTGATGGTCCCTCCCATTTCCCAGTTTTAGAAAAGATGCTACAAACATACGTATTTATTAGGTATGATCTTCATTTGGATGGCCCTGAAAAGAAAGAAATATTGTATACTGCTTCCTGAATAGTTCTGGTAAAGCCTGCAAATTCTAGAATGTCATTTCTTTATTCTTGTATGAACTTTAATTATAATGAATTTTAATTTTCGATTGTTAATCACCAATCGATACTGTTAGTATTACCATTGGCAAACATATATATCGCCTTAAACGTTTAATAGAGAAGAAACTTTTTCCGTGAACACAGTGCCATCTGTTGACTACAATGGGAGAGTGCGTAAGAATTAAACATCAGATTAGAAAACATGCGTTTAAGTGGCACAACTATCAGCTGTCAACCATTAATATCGAACGTTGAGTGATTGTTCGATGAATAGCTTATGAGTGTTATATTTATCTATATTTGGTTTTGCGATTAAACATGTTCTCGTTCGTTTCCTGTGATAGCAGCAATTCACCAAAATCTTGTTTTGATGTATTCAGGAAAAGTTGGTAGAATCCATTAAAATTACACAAAACTAACATTAATTCATAATAACCATTGTCATAACTTCTGTTTGCTGCTTGCTGATGAATTTTTGACAGCAAACGGCTTTTATCCTCTCGAATTGAAGGGTGGGTGCTCGTACCAACACTGCACCAATATCTGATTAACGCATAGAGAGTGCCATCAAAACAAATTTCATGTTTTTACTGGAAATTTGATTCATTTTTGGTTGCTTCTGCAGATTCTGGAAATTTCGTAAAGTTAAACTTGTTTTGTAAGTTTAACTGAATAATAAGTTATGCTAAGATTCGATTGATCTTGAACAATTCGAACAGTCAAAAATGATGCAATTTAATTGAGTTTTTATACCATCAGCAAACCAGGTATTTTGGTTGCTCCGTCCATAACATAATTGGATAAGTAACAACATAATGTAACAACAAAACATATAATGACAAAAACAGAAATCTAGTATGTAATATTAAATTAAAATAACAGAAATGTAGCATACCGACATATTATATTATTTTTACAGTGATCCTTAGAAGAAGGCAAAATACATTGCGCCGAAACGTCGGAAAATAGAAAAAATATCTGTTTCCACTACATAAAAGACTGAAAGCCAAAGAAACAATCTCAACATTAACAACATAAGTTGCCACAAACATGACAATTGTGCTTTTAGTCGTTAGGTTGAGGGTAAAAAGTCTAAAAGTGAATTGCGGCATATCCCGCCAGTATCACACCTGATGTTAGTGCTTTGATATAAACGTTCTACGACATGGCAGCGAAATAAAAGGGCAAAATATGTGACACTTTCACTACTGGTCAAATTCTTGATCTCACATGCAGACCTACAGAATGAGATAAGCCCTTTCACCATCGACAAGGTGAAAAATTTGACCTATGTGAGGAATTTTCTGGAAAATCTTGGAGTAATGAAAAAGTAAACATAGCGATGGAAAGATTCAAATAAAAATGTTTTCAGAATAGCAACAATAGCAAGGAATATACGTTGAAAAACACAGTAATGTACAATAAAAACATGTTATATACTTGGAATTAGCGGATGATTATGACTATGAACATAGTTTTACTATTTATCTGGGTGTCTAAGTGAAAATTGTGGGAAACTTAGTTTTAAAAATAGCGTAACCATGAAACATAGTCGTCATTATGTTAGTCGTTATCAACATATCTCAAACTGCTGCACAAAGCAATTTCCTTAGCATAATCATTTGTATTGAAAACAATCTTAAATAATTTATTCTGTATTTAAATTGCGCTTCTTCTCTCTTCATCAAGTTTTTATTTTGTGTACTAATAACTTAATTTTTTTCCAGCTTTTTTATTTGATTCCAAATATAACTTTATTGTTCAATCGTACGGTTGAAGGATTGGTTATTCACAAAGTTTTTCTGAAAAACTTACATGTTATTTTCTTGGTGCATAAAACTCTACAACTTCTTTTCAAAGACAATTTCAATATTGTATGATTTTGAGATACGTTATATTGAAAATCCTTTTCAAATGTTAGTTTTAATTTGCAATAATTTTTATACCGGTGAAAAATACATCATTTCCCAAATCGAAGATATGTGCCAAAGTTTCATCCAAATCGAAGATAGTCATGCTCCTTCATCCTGTGTACCCTGTGTATGAAAACCGTTTTTATTTTTACAACATATGTCAATAAAATTATGCTGAAAGATCCTAATAATAATGACAAACTACGAGTTAGTATCTACCAAGAACATTTCAAAGCTTGAAAACCACTTAAATTTCTCATTCGGCCAAACTTTTCCTTTATTGTCGAATAAAAGACTTGAAATGATTCTCTGTCAGAGAGGTAATAAAATTAAAATGGAAGTTGTAGAGTGAACCCCTACCTGTGCTGAATTGTAATATCTGATTCACGTTTAACCCTCAGTAAACACAAATGGTTGACTGACCTTTCTTTTACCACATTACACTGGCGGAAAGATGACAATGGTGGTGACACTGAGAATGATTATAACAATGACAATGGTGACAATGATGATGCAGGTCTGGGAAACAATAATTTGTTGAATGAATATCGGACAGGGAAGGCGTCTCATTTTATATTCAAGCGTTAAGTTGAATTTCAAACGACAATAACAGTTCCGAAAAAGGCAAAGGAAATATATTATGACTTTGATATACATTAAGGCAAGAGACGGGTACATCTGTCTAGATGATTTTGGGGTTTGTTGATCCTTATTTTTAAGTGTCGTAAAATGAGAACTATTACAGATGCCCAGATGACCTTAATTTTCTCACTATCATTCATGCATTTGGAAAACATAAATTGCTGTCTAACTCAATGTTTGAATAGAATACAACAAAATCACCACTATTTGAAAGATTCGATAGACCATTTTGCGAAATGTTTCTGATCAGCGTTTTTTGGCATGAGCATCTATTATCAAAAAGACAATGGGCCGATTGGTGTACGATTTTAATAAAATATGGACCACTAGTAGTATGTGTTGATATGTTGACCATGAGAAGAGTTTGAAAATGTATGAACCAAAACAAAACAAAAACAAAAATGGTTGCCAATTATTCCCTTAAAACTACACTTGAGATTAAAGATTAAAGATTTAAAGATTAGGTTACCGATCTTTCCAGACATTACCTGTTTAAAAAATTCGAAGCCCAAAAAACGGAATACGGGCAGTTTTTCTTCCCGTATTTTATCAAAAGTTTGAAAAACAATAAATCTGAAGCATAAACTTATAAAACAAGTTTTTCGTAGCAAAATATTTCTAGAAACGTGCACAATTATTAATGATACTGAAAATATTTCGTTTATTTAAATATTAAATATTAAATTGATAAATTGAAAATTTAAAACTAACACTTCACTTGATCACTTTTTCTAAAAAAAAATAAAAAACTGAAACACTTTTTTTAAACTATCACTAGTAAACGCGAGCAAATTCCGTTAAATTCCACTACAGATAGCTTATCTTTTGAAAGATAGGCCTATTTCGTCTGTGACTTACAGACCTCTTCAGTATCGAGTGCTCGTGTTAATTTTAAATTTTCTTAGTTTTTCTATTTCAATCGTCTACGAATATGCTCGCAAAAGCGTTTTTTAGGTGTTTTTTTTTTAAGTGAAGTAAATATTAAATATTTAAAAACAAGTTAAATTTAAGAGTTTCTTTGGGTTTTAAAGTTAAAACAAATCTTAAAAAAACGGTGTTTTGAAAATGAGGAAAATAACATTCATACACAAAGTAGGGCCCGGAAAAATTAAACCTAAATTTTATGGTAAAATGATTGATACCAAGGCAAGGGGTGGATTGCTCAGCACAATATTCTCCTGTGCTATTTTATTTTAGTGTGCCTACAAGCCTTGCCATGTTCTGGGTGTTCCTGTAAGGTGCCGATGTTTTTCCACTTCAAATATTTATTTTTTGCTGTACCTGGCAACTAACAACGCATATTGCCAAGGTTGTTGGTTTCTCATTTCTAAACGCTTGACTGTTAAAGTGTGCCTCAGTGTACCAAATGTGGTATGGATTGAAAATCGAAGTTCCAGAGTCATGTAACAAATTCGTCTAGTGTGTAAAACGACGTGGCTGGCACACTTTTTTAAGCGAATTACCGTTGTACCAACACTGAAAAAAAATATTGGTAAACACAAACAAATTCTAGTTCTTAGCTGGAATTTCACGTTGAATTGGGCACAAACATACATATTAGTTTGATTTGACTACCTACGGTGGTTAAAACAAACTAAAATTTTGAGTTATTGTTTCGGGAATAAAGAAGTTAAATTCAACTGACATCCGTTTGAATTTACTATTATGTTGTTTGTTTCATTCTGACAGCTACGAAAACAAACAGATTTGTTAGTTGGTTCTACCAACGCTCATAGTTTGTTTCAAACAAATTTTAATATGATTTAAACTGAATTGCTGTTTGAAACAAACGAACGAAAACGATTAAAACAACAAACATTTCCGTTCACCGACATTTCTTTTGTAAAAAAATCAATACTATTTATTTGAATAAAAGGCTAACGAACATTAGAAAAGCGCAAATGAACATTTATAGACCTCTCTCAGTTTAAAAGAAATCTACATATGTTACTACGAGTCTTTATACTATTTTCAGGTTTTCACTAAATTCATCAAATTAAATTTTCACCTGCGTTGAAAACATACGCGAAAAGAGCATGCAGCGGCACCGGACGGAAAATGGAATAACCCAAAAAAAAAAATAGTTTATTTCAAACTAAACTTTTAGTTGTTTTTTTCTCGAAACAATATATCAGTTTGATTTAACCGCCGCTTTGGTTGAATCAATCTAAAATTTTAATTTGTTTCCCTGAGTCAACGCAACCTGTGTTTTGGTAATACTAAACCTCTTGCAAGGTGGAAACAACAAATATGTTAGTTTAGAATAACAATAATTTGTGTTTTTTTGTGGTAATATCTTTAGGTAGAAACAACCATCCTGCCTGTTTGTATCAAAACTGAATCAATGGCTTAAAACAACAAAACGGATTTTTAAAACAACGTTTTTTTTTAGTTTGGATTTCAATAAACAAGTTTGTTGTTTCAAACAGGACTGTTTTTTCTCCGTGAAGGGCGATTCGTTTTGCTATGAATAATACAATTTATCAAATTAATGTCTTCAACAAACTTTATTCCGAAAGCAAGGTCTACAATTCTGTACATCAATATGCATTTAATGATGCATTATTGCATTATTCTAATGAATGCTTCGTTTCTAGCTGTACATCAGCATTACTGCAGTATATATTTAAGAAAAATATGCTTCCATCATCTGGATGAAATTTTCAACTGTGACTTTGCAAATGAGAAGCACATGAGCTATCCAGAATAGTCTGTTTTTAAAACGATGAATTTTCATTCACAGTATCAACGACATGTTAGTAAGTAATATCTAAAAATAGTTGCATGGTAAATGTTTTTCTTGAACGACTTCGTCTATGTTCTGTAGTTGACATATGAAATTCTATCACTCTTTTGGCTCAGAGCGTCTACGCAACAGACTATTCGATCGTGGGTAATCTTGGTTCGAATGCGATATAGGTGAAATACATTTTTAATCTAATCTAATCTTATCTAATACACACGCAGCCAGTATGATAAAGCGTTATTTAATGCGCATAAAGGGAATGCTACACAGAAAAATTTCTTGTAGTAAAAACTACCATTTTACCCGACTATACCTATCTTTAAAACTACCATGAAATTTCAGTCAAATTTACTACGTTTATGGTAAAACCTTCAACATTTGTGGTATATTTGACAGACTTCATACTGATATCAACCGCACCATGGTCGATCTAATCGCAGGCATGGTAAAATCAAACGCATTTATAGTCAGCTGAAAATTGTTGGTGTTTGCGCTTAATTTAACCCGTGAAATGGTAGTTTCTACTGCTGTTTTTTTTTGCGTGTAGATTTGGCTTTGATTAATTGGATATGTCATGTACATTTAAGCCAGATAACGCCTGAATCTAGTCTGTTTTATGAAAAATTGCAAACATTCTTTTATGAGGCATGAAATATTGAAAACAATTTCGTTGTTAACGCTTCCTTTGCATCGCTTTTAACTACATATAGATGCACCATAGTTCACATGATTTTGACAATATTGAACATCTGACAACTGAGATCGACAAAGATTTTTCATTAGGGCCTAACCGACAAACGTAAATAATGGCTTCTTCCTTGAGTTAGTCGACCTTGGAAACTTGCCTCATTAATCTACCACAGCCATTTCGAAGAACAAGAGCCCTTCTATTCGATAGAATTGGAAGCTTACGTGGGTAGATTTTTTATTACGAGAAATTTACGGAATAAGCCATTGTTGACGTTCGTCGGTTAGACCCTAATGAAACATCTTTGTTGAAATATGGCCCTTCAAACAAATCGATCAATACCAAGGCACGACAAGCGAATCAAATAGCTCTTTCACACTCGCTTCGTATCCATAATGACATGACGATGCGCATATAGGAAAGTTTTGAATGCTAGGAAGAAAAGGTTGATGCATTCATCCTAATATCCATATATTCATCACATTGATGCTGAAATCCATGCGAGCTACAGCGCAATCCTTGTCCGCAATGAATGACCTCAAACCCCCCCGTTCATTTGGCTTGGTATTAAACGAGGGAACATTTTACGCGCCGGTTGATATTCATTATTTAACGATGAATTATATAACGTGAACAACGAAATTTTTTGTAATCTTTCATGCGTCATACTACAATGTTTGCAATCGTTCATACAACAGGCTAGATTCAGGCGTTATCTGGCTTAAATTTACATGAAATATCCCATTATTTTCCACCAAATCTAGAATTCCCCTTATGTGCATTAGATAAGGCAGAAAATTTAATGTTTCTTTTTATCTGTGCAGAAAAAAAAGAATCATATTTAAATGAAACATAAAAACAAAGTGAAAAAATTAACATCAAAATATTATCTGTACAGGGAGAGTAATAGCTTCGAGCGAAATCAAAATATCTGGTAATATAAATCAATACTTGGTATGGCCTACTCTTGCTATAATTTCATATTGTAGGCATCTTTTAATCGACAGAGTCAATTTTTGGGTTGTTGTGGGAGAGATCATCAGCCACTCTTCCATGAGAACCTCCTTCAGCTGGTTCTTATTCCAAATCATATGTTCCCGGAACTCCCGTTCCAGATGATCTCACAAATTGTCTATGGGGTTGAAGTCTGGTGATTAGGTAGGATGAGTGACTTGACGTTGTAGAGCAGCCATTCATTTACGAGCTTCGAGGAATGTTCTGGGTCATCATCTTGAACGGAATGAAAATTAGATTCGTGACCCAATTCCATCACGCTGTATTTCAGATTACTCTTCAATATGTCTAGATACACGAATCGATCTACAATGGAGGCAATAAATGTCAAGTTTCCGGTGCCGTTTGCGCTAAAGGCACCCCCAAACCATAATATTGCCACCACTGTGCTTTACTGTCAGCTTCTGTCAGATTTTTTACATACAATTCAGTTTTAGGATTGCACTACACTTTAACTAAAACTTTCTCTTGTCCGTGAATATCACGTTCTCTCAGAACGCTTCTTCCGTGCAACTCAACCTTGGTAACCTTTATCGTGGAGTACGTTCCGTACTGTTTGGGGGTTAACTTTGATGTCGGCGTACTGCGACAGATTATCAACAAGCTTAGGAGCACTGAACTTTCAATTTTGTTTATTTTCCTACAGTGATGGTGACGAGTTGTATGCTTTGGTTTACAGCCTCTCCGGCCTTCCGGAAATGTTCTCTACAGGATAGGCCCATATAAGTGACGCAGTATTTTGTTTCAGTGTGGAATTCTTCTAGCCATCGCAAGAGCCATCTGGTTGCCAGCATATTAAAGAGGAACTGATTAATATGTTAACAAACTAGTGTTCGCTAGATTCCGTCGACAGGAAGTGCCTAAGAAAAGTATGGATTTCAAAAGGACAACGGATTTTGCAGTTGCATTTGGCGGGAAAAGCCGAGATCCGGAAGGAAGGAATATGCCGCAAATTAATCGACCGGATGTTGAGAAGATGAAGGACGAGGGGAAGCATCAATCCAAAGAAAAAAAACCCGAATTAATCCACCGATGGTGAGACTGAACCCTTCTTACACTTCACCAGAATTACGAACTCAAATGTGGCCAATATTGTACTGGATACATATTTTCATCAGAAGTTCCAGAAAGATCCAGGAATATTCGATATGTCATATATTCAGTTTATAAAATGAACTATTTGTCAATCCTGAAAGTATTGTTCATCGATGTGATTAAAATATTGTCATTAACAGTGCTTAGCTACCTGTTTATGTTAGTTATTTAAAAGGGGAAATTACATAAATATTATAAATTCCATATAATCAGTCCATAGAATGAATTATTAGACAATCCTAAGCGTTGTAGTTATAGTAAATGGAGACTTCGTGTAATTTTCGAATATACTCGTTGCAGTTCAAATCCAAACCACTCGAGCCTATAGAGTCACATAGTGTGGCTAGTCCACTGAATGTGCTATACAACGCACCAGATGCGACACAATAGAATGCAAGCGTCATCGATTGGGATGAGTGGTCTTGTTCGGTTTTGAACTGCAACGAATTATGTGCAATTATGTGCTCTCAGGTATTGTTTTGGTCATATCTCCATGAAGGATTATCCAATCCTAATGAAATTTTGATCAGTTATTTAAAGATTTTATAAGTTTAATTTGACGCTAACAAAACTAAAATCGGTACACGAATAGCTCAGTATGTAATCGGAGACTAAACTGTTTGATTACTATTATAATAGGCCGTCAAGTACTGTTTCGTTCATATCTTCGCAACGAAATGTCCGAATTAAAAAAAAAAATCAATAACGTTCTATGGGAATAATGTAGCTTTCATTTGCCGTCAACAGAACTGAAATCGTCAACAGAACTGAAATGGCTGAGAAACCGATGTTACATTATTTGTAACGCACACACACACACACAAAAAAAAAAAATGATTTCAAAAAAATCATGCATTACAATATTTCTTAAAACAAATTTACGTTCAATATGCAGTTAATGATGCATTATTGCATAATTCTAATGAATGCTTCGTTTCTAGCTTAACAGCAGCATTACTGCAGTATATATTTAATAAAACTATGGTTCCATCATCTGGATGATATATTCAACTGTGATGAGCTATCCATAATAGTCTGTTTTTAAA
Source organism: Aedes koreicus (assembly GCA_024533555.2). Lineage (NCBI taxonomy): Eukaryota > Metazoa > Arthropoda > Insecta > Diptera > Culicidae > Aedes > Aedes koreicus. The sequence goes on from JAHHFK020001154.1 coordinate 184,368, forward strand.
ACGATGAATTTTCATTCACAGTATCAACGACGTATTAGTTAGTGAAATACATTTTTAATCTAATCTAATCTTATCTAATACACACGCAGCCAGTATGATAAAGTGTTATTTAATGCGCATAAAGGGAATGCTACACAGAAAAAAATCTTGTAGTAAAAACTACCATTTTACCCGACTATACCTATCTTTAAAAATACCATGAAATTTCAGTCAAATTTACTACGTTTATGGTAAAACCTTCAACATTTGTGGTACATTTGACAGACTTCGTATTGATATCAACCGCACCATGGTCGATCTAATCGCAGGCATGGTAAAATCAAATGCATTTATAGTCAGCTGAAAATTGTTGGTGTTTGCGCTTGATATAACCCGTCGAAATGGTAGTTTCTACTGCTGTTTATATTTTGCGTGTAGATTTGGCTTTGATTAATTGGATATGTCATGTACATTTAAGCCAGATAACGCCTGAATCTAGTCTGTTTTATGAAAAATTGCAAACATTCTTTTATGAGGCATGAAATATTGAAAACAATTTCGTTGTTTACGCTTCCTTTGCATCGCTGTTAACTACATATAGATGCACCATAGTTCACATGATTTTGACAATTTTGGACATCTGCCAACTGAGATCGACAAAGATTTTTCATTAGGGCCTAACTGACAAACGTAAATAATGGCTTCTTCCTTGAGTTTGTCGACATTGAAAACTTGCCTGATTAATCAACCACAGCCATTTCGAAGAACAAGAGCCCTTCTATTCGATAGAATTGGAAGCTTACACGGGTAGTTTTTTTTTACGAGAAGTTTACGGAATAAGCCATTGTTGACGTTTGTCGGGTAGACCCAAATGAAAAATCTTTGTCGAAATATGGCCCTTCAAACAAATCGATCAATACCAAGGCACGACAAGCATGACAGAACAAATCAAATAGCTCTTTCACACTCGCTTCGTATCCATAATGACATGACGATGCGCATATATGAAAGTTTTGAATGTTTGGAAGAAAAGGTTGATGCATTCATCCTAACCATATATTCATCACATTGATGCTGAAATCCATGCGAGCTACAGCGCAATCCTTGTCCGCAATGATTGCACAACCCCCCCCATGTTCCTTTGGCTTGGTATTAAACGAGGGGTCATTTTACAAATTTACATGAAACATCCCATTTTTTTTCCACCAAATCTAGAATTCCCTTAAGGCAGAAAATTTAATTTCTTTTTATCTGTGCAGAAAAAAAAAGATTCATATTTAAATGAAACATAAAAACAAAGTGACAAAATTAACATCAAAATATTATCCGTACAGGGAGAGGAATAGCTTCGAGCGAAATTAAAATATCTGATAATATAAGTCAATACTTGGTATGGCCTACTTTTGCTATAATTTCACATTGTAGGCATCTTTTAATCGACAGAGTCAATTTTTGGGTTGTTGCGGGAGAGATCATCAGCCACTCTTCCATGAGAACCTCCTTCAGCTGGTTCTTATTCCGAATCGTATGTTCCCGGAACTCCCGTTCCAGATGATCTCACAAATTGTCTATGGGGTTGAAGTCTGGTGATTAGGGAGGATGAATGACTTGACGTTGTAGAGCAGCCATTCCTTTACGAGCTTCGAGGAATGTTCTGGGTCATCATCTTGAACGGAATGAAAATTAGATTCGTGACCCAATTCCTTCACGCTGTATTTCAGATTACTCTTCAATATGTCTAGATACACGAATCGATCCACAATGGAGGCAATAAATGTCAAGTTTCCGGTGCCGTTTGCGCTAAAGGCACCCCCAAACCATAATATTGCCACCACTGTGCTTTACTGTCAGCCTCAGATTTTTTACATACAATTCAGTTTTAGGATTGCACTACACTTTAACTAAAACTTTCTCTTGTCCATGAATATCACGTTGTCTCAGAACGCTTCTTCCGTGCAACTCAACCTTGGTAACCTTTATCATGGAGTACGTTCCGTACTGTTTGGGGGTTAACTTTGATGTCAGCGTACTGCGACAGACTCGTATTTTATTTACAGTCCATACGCAAATGCCCGCACCTTGGTCTTAACCCCGGCCATAAGATTCTGCACAACCTGTGAATCAACCGTTTTTTGCATGTAAACCCATACTTTCTTCAGTTCCTCGACTGTCTTCACTACCTTAGGTCGTTTAAGAAGGTGCTGCTTCATAATCGCCCAGTACTTCTCGATGGGGCGGAGCTCCGGAGTGTTGGGAGGGTTGAACATTTTCGGCACGAAATTGACCTTATTGTCCGCATACCACTTCAGCACGTCCTTGGAGTAGTGGCATGAGGTCAAATCCGGCCAGAAGATTGTTGGGACGTTGTGGGCCTTCAGGAGAGGAAGCAGCCGCTTCTGGAGGCACTCTTTTATGTACACCTATCCGTTCATCGTGTCCTGGGTCACGAAAGGTGCACTCCGCTTCCCGCACGTGCAGATGGCTTGCCAAACCAGGGATTTCTTCGCAAATTTGGACATCTTCTGAGTGCGGACATGCTCCGGAACGCTGAACTTATCCTTGGCCGTGAAAAACAGGTTGCCGGGGATCTGTTTGAAGTCGGCCTTCACATATGTTTCGTCGTCCATGATGCAGCATTCAACTTTCGTCAGCATGTTGAGGTACAACTTCCTGGCACGGGTTTTGGCGGACTTGTTCTGCTTCTCGTCGCGATTATGGGCCTTTTGTACCTTGAACGTTCGAAGCCCAGCCTTAGTTTTGGCCTTCTGGACAAAACTTCGGCTTAGGTGCAGCTTCTTAGCCACATCCCGAACGGAGGCGTTCGGATTTCGGTTGAAGGCCCCAACTACGCGGTTGTGATTTTTGGTGTTGTACGGAATACTTTTTCCTTCACTTCTGGGCTTCCGATCGGTGGTCAACCGTTCCTCGAACCGCTTAACCACTCGCGACACCGTGGAATTCGCGATTCCCAACGTTTTAGCGATGGAACGATGCGAGAGATCCTTGTTCTCGTGATGAATGCGCAAGATTTTATCACGCACGAGCTGTTCTTTCGACTCCATTTCCGCGAGTGTTGTTCACAGGACTTTAAAACTTGCAGGATGTAATAAATGCACTATGAACTAAATCCACACAAATTTTTATTAAATTCTACCCAACGGTTAAAAAGTTAGAGCAATTTCATAGTGTGGCAATTTAATCGTGGACACCCTTTAATATGTTATCAAACTAGTGTTCGCTAGATTCCGTCGACAGGAAGTGCCTAAGAAAAGTATGGATTTCAAAAGGACAACGGATTTTGCAGTTGCATTTGGCGGGAAAAGCCAAGATCCGGAAGGAAGGAATATGCCGCACATTAATCGACCGGATGTTGAAAAGATGGAGGACGAGGGGAAGCATCGATCCAAAGAAAAAAAAAACCAGGTCGTCCTTGCAGTGTACGTACCAAATGGCGTGTAAAGGCGGTGCGTGAGCGAATTCGCCGAAATCCTTGTCGTTCTTCGTATAAACTAGCTCAGGATATGGACGTCTCCACGAAAACTATCAGATCAGTTCTCAAAGAGGATTTGAGATTGGTGCCGAACAAGAAAAGAAAAATTCATGGACTTTTGGAAGCCAACAAGAAGAACAGAGTCATTCATCGTCGCGAGTTACTTCGTCGGCATGGTGATTCCATGATTGTGTTTTCGGATGAGAAAAAAATCGTATTGCAGCAAAGTCTCAACGGTCAAAATAACAGGGTCTATGCAGCGAGTATTCAGTATATCCCTTCTTCAATTCGCGCAGTTCAACGCTTCCAAATCATACTTCGGTCATGGTTTGGGGAGCGATTTCTGCAGAAGGTCGTCTACTACTGCTTTTCATTGATAAGGGTGTAAAAATCAACGCAGCATACTACGTAAAAGAGGTCCTGGAAAAGTATTTGAAGAAGCATACATCAACGATGTTCGGTTACGCAGCATACTACGTAAAAGAGGTCCTAGAAAAGCATTTGAAGAAGCATACATCAACGATGTTCGGTAACCGCAAATGGGTGTTTCAACAGAATTCTGCTCCGTCCCATGGAGCAAAGATTACCCAAGCATGGTGCACCAAGAACTTGCCAGACTTCATTCCTAAGGAATTATGGCCAGCTTTTTCGCCAGTTGCAAATCCTCGGGATTTCTCTATTTAGGGAATCATGGAAGATCACTTTCGAGATCACAAACCAATGGGTATTGAAACATTCAAAGCTACCACACAGAAGATATGGGATGAAATCCCTGAAAATCAGGTGCGTGCCGCTTGTAATGCCTTTCCGAACAGACTAAGGGAAATAATTAAAGCTAAAGGCGAAAGAATCGAAATTTAAATATGTACACATAAACAATAAAATATAAGAAACAGAATAACAAAGAAACATTTAAATTATTTGTCTACTCATGGGAGACACAGTCTTTGTTTCATGCGTCACTTATTTGGGCCTACCCTGTAGAGATTGTGTTCTCTGGTAATTTTGAAGCACAAACTGAACCGACGATCGTGGGTGATTTACTACGCATGTAATTTCGGACAATCTTTTACTGTAATTTTTCAAGCGATTAGTTATTTTACTGCAACGCGTGCTGTTGCTTTTGACAGATCGACGCATATTTGTTTACTCGACTTATTTTAAATATGGGCGATAGTATACGGACATTTATTTGACATCATTTTTGCATATTTTTTTTCATTTATATAATGGTTTTATCTTAAAAAAGATATATTTATGGTGATCAATATGGACATATAGAAACGATCTCACCCAATCAGCATCATACTCCACATTTTCGATAGTACTAGAAGGGATGTTTGTTTTGGCTGCACAATTTGGGTTTTCTGCTCCCGAACACAGCGGGAGTGCACACAAACTCGTTATGCAGTACGAGAATCAAAAGTTTTTAATGCTGTCAATTCAACACAATTATATATTTGTATAATGCGGAAAAGTTTAAGGAAGATGTACCTATATTAATTTCATCACTTTGCAATTCATCCTACTTGAAATAAAACGATATACTTGTGACAGGATTAGTTAGTTATGTTTGTTGTAGTTATTTAACGTAAGCAAACATTATTAGAAAACGAAACCGATCCTCCAACTGCCCAATTGTTTGATTCATCGTAGGATGAGTAAAAGAACAATGAGATTAATATGGGGGCAGTAACCCTACATTTTTTTTAAAAATTTAATGAAAATTGAGTGAAAAAAATGACAGCTACAAAAACACGCCCGCACGCAACAAGAGCTTACTTCGATGGCAACAGCAAAATACCCCTATATAGGTGAAATACATTTGTGCATAAAAAAATATATCCCTATACTACTAAGGGAGATGAACTTGCCTCTCGATAACAAAGAAAAAAAAAGTATGAAGTATAACATCTAAAAATACAGTAACAAGCAAAAATGTTCTGAATCCAATATTAGTACTTTCAATTTGTGATGATTCCTTAAGCATCACAAGCTTTTATAGAATATGTATTCTTATAAAATAAAATAAAATGAAACATTCCAGTAAAAGCAGTAATTCAATTGCTGAAAAACTATGTCCAGAATATACATACATGTTTTAAGACTTAAACAAAGCATGTGAGCTTGCTCTGACCCTTTTCGAATTTAAATCTACTTCAATGATGTATGAAAGATTAAACTGCTGTATACCATTAACGTATATCGTTATATAATACAAAATTGATATATCTATACGCAGCTTTAATGTTACTTGGATTGTTCAACCATTCACCAACCAATAGTGGAACAACAACTATGAAGTGTTTTTTTTTGTTGGACACCAACCATAGTAATGATTTTTTATGAATTCTATTCATTTTCAACTTAAGTTGTAAATGCTCGTACCTTGGATGTTCATTTCAGGTGTAAAGAACAAATCTCTCGAACGAATATAAAATGGTTTGTTGAATAAACCTACTAACGAAGGGACGGCCATGTCTAGTGGTAGTGGTTGAAATCGATACCCTTTACATCAGAGCAACGGGTTCAAATATTCGCCCAAACGCATCTCGAATGGTATAACTATGACGTATGAGTACTTGAAAATAAAAATAACCTTTTGTTTGGGCTAATATCATCTCATCATGAACCTATGGGATTCTCTTCTCTCCTATACATGCCCCCTAGTTGTATTCAATAAAGCGGAAACATTTGATTTCTTTCCGTATAGCATTGCTGCATTCAGTCTATACCGTACCCTGGCAAAACATCATCGCAGTTAAATAAAACTATTCTTGGCGGATACTAAAGCACACGCACTGGCGTCAAATGACGATAAAGGTTCGCTTTCAAATAGGTAACTGATTGCTTCGCCGGAATTTCATGTGAAACGGCGAAGTGGGACAAAATTAAATATTATGATGCATTCCAAGGCATGCAATGCAATTTTGTCAATGAATGGGGCGACACTATGATGATGCCTCGTTTCCAATGCAATGGTACATGTTCGGATTGGATTCGGCTGAATTTGCAAGGACATGCGCCCTCATATTGTTTTGGTGCGAAGAAGATCCTGACAGGACAGTGAAAGCCAAAGATGTAACATCAGTCATACTTCAGTCGTCCGTCGGCGAACAAGTGAAATTTCGAAAGTGAATCGGAATAAATTCAGTTACTACTGAAACGAGAGTTTACCGTTTGTATCAAGGAGGTGTTACACGGGGTGAATTGTGATTGTTGATGGTGCTTTCGTAGGTTGGATAGAAGGAATGATGAAGTGACGATCTAGTGATTATTTCCGCTACTGAATGATGTTCTACTTCTTCAAGCCTGAGGCTTGAATCCAATAAGGAATTGGAATAGTGTGATGAGATAGTGATTGTGTAAAATAATTAGAGCATAATGAAATTAAGTTGTACTGTGCGATTTATATGGGCTCTATATAAGCTGGAAATTGAAAATTATTGTCTGTAGGCAATATGTAGTGAAAAGCTTTCCAATACATTTAAACTGGAAGTGCAAATTGTTCGTTTTCGATGCGCATGCAAAATTTCCGTAGTTGACAAATTAGATTTGTGCTGCAAACTGTCAACGTCGCTTCAATGGTTTACCAGCATGTGGATACCCAGTTTTGTGTAATAGGATAACCGTCAGCAGCCTTTACTCGTTCGCTTCCAGGAAATCTACTAGATAGAAAAAAGAAAAAGTTTTTATTCAGGCCAGATGTGTAACCAAACTGGAATGGAACGTAAAGTGATGTATATGAACTTCAAATTCAAAATGGAACATTAATTGGATGCTGTGTGGAAAGAGTTATGCCTTTGAATCTATTCGCTTGGAGATAAAGCCAAGAATGGTGATCAAAGTTTCTCAAGATAAAGCAAGATGGGTAATCCCTGAAGTGAGGAGTCACCGAGACAATTATCTAAGATAATTAATGTGAAATAAATTGCCTCAGTTTTGTCCTGGTTCTGCGAAGTATATTCAAATTTGTTGGATATCATGTTTTCAGAAAGTGACCATATTGCAGAATAAATAGGAATAAATATTGTAGTGGTTTTTGTGTGGATAATGGGTTTTTTTTTTTTTATTATTTGTTTGTTTAAGTTTTTTTGTGGGTTTTAAAAAAGAGATTATGTTATTAGCACTAATGAAGAAGGTAAAGTTTTCGTGCAACGCAGATTAGTATTGTGCAATCTTCAAGAGGCTTATACCATTTTTAAAGAACAGTTCCCCGAAATGAAAACTGGGTTTTCCTGTGCGGGGGACCGGGGTTAAAATTTTCTCGCTGGGGGGGGGGGGGGGGGCACCGTGGGTGTGTGTCCCTCCCCCACAAAAATATATTTGTTTGTAAAACTAAAAAAAAAAAAACTTTCCCGGGGGGAGAACTTCTTTTATTTTTTTTTTTTTAAAAAATGGTGAACGGGGATGGTGGGGGAGAAGGGTATGGGGGGAGAAAAAACTGCGTGGACATGTTTTTTTTTGTTAAAATCATGTTGAATCCCTGCAATTCAAGCAGTGGCGTCAAACAGATCGTTGCTATATGGATCTGGTGGAAATGGAAATACAAGAATTTGTAGATACATTTTTAGAGAAAATTTATGATTTATCACCGCATAACTTTATTGCCGAACAGCAAGGAAGTTATTTAAAATACCTAAAAACAATTTAAAACCTACTGATTGTATAATTATTTGTGATTTTTCTGAAATTTTTTCTTTCGTTGTACAAGATGCAGTTCAAGGATTTCATTGGGCAAATGCACAATGCACTATCCATCCTTTTGCTATATATTACAAGGATGATTCTTCAGATTTAAAGTTCACAAGCTTTATAGCTATAGCTGAATTCACAAAACACAATCATGTTGCAGTTCGTTTATTTATAACAGATTGTGTTAAATACATGAAAAACAAGTTGCCTGGTCTGAAAAAAAAATCACTTTTTCTCTGATGGATCGGGAAGCCAATACAAAAATAAAATGACAGCTTTTAATTTATGCCAAATGCAAAAAGATTTCGGTCTTAATGCGGAATGGAATTTTTTTCGCAACATGTCATGGAAAAGGTCCATGCGACGCGTTGGGAGGAGTATTGAAACGCAATGCAGCAAAAGCAAGTTTACAAGGCCATCTCATAACTACGGCAAATGAACTACATATATGGGCCACTTCTAAGAAAGATTCCAAAATACAGTACGACTATTATTCAGAGCATGATTACAAAACAATGGAAAAGAAATTGAAAAACCGCTATGCTCGCGTGAAACAAATTTCGGGAACCCAATCATATCATTGTTTTAAACCTAAAGATGAAATGTATATTATCGTAAAACGATTCTCGTTCTCCAGCGATGAAACATGTGTGAAACTGTAAAATAATCGTAAGCAATAATTTATGTAGTCATTGTGTATAATAAAAACAAATTTGGAAATAAATGCATTATGTTGACTTCCATTATATGATGTAAAACAGCTAAATGAACTTATAAAAATAACTTCTGATTGATGGGGACGCATGGTTGGCAAGTTCCTTCAAGTAATGAAAACGCGTAGTAGGATAGTCAGCAAAACCTAAAAACATAGCATTTTTGAAAAAAAAACTTATCTCAAAAACTAAAATACATACATCGCCAATTTTTTGATATGTTATGTAAAAATGTCCAATCTTTCAATAAAAAAAATATAAAAACGAGGAAGCTCTTTGGTCCCGAGACCATGAAAACCTTAAAAAACTAAAAAAATCCATGTTTTCATAATCAATGTTGCAGTAAAGGAGGTATTTTTCTATTTTTTCTTAAAAGTATGTTTAATTACCTTTCATTTGCGTTTTTAATTGATAAAATCGGCTCAGTGGTTCAAAAGTTATGATTTTTTGAAAAAAAAAAGCATTTTTGAAAAAAAGTCAATTTTTGGACCACCCTAACGCAGAAACGGCCACCCTAATAACGAAATAAAAAAATACGGGTCGAATATTTTTCGATAAAGAACAAAACTACCGGTATGTTTTTAGCCTAAGTCTTTCTTTGGCACGCATGCCGTTACTCGACGAAGTCCCTAGTTTTTTGCAACATCCCGAACGGAAGTCGCTGGTTTTCGCTTGTAGGCATCCCTGATCATTTTATCGATATCCGGACTAACAGGACCGGATTTCCGACCACTTTTCGGCGCATCTTCAAACGTACACTGTTCTCTATATTTTCGAACTGTAGATCGTACCGCTCCGACGCTTACACCCTCTTTCTTGGCCAATTTTCTCAAGGAAAGTCCGCTCACAGTGCACTATTTGTGCACGATACTTTTTCGTTGTTCCGGAGTAAGACCGCGCATTTTGATAGGTAACACAAAACTGAGCACTTTTTTGATGCTATGTCATTCAGAAATATGCAAACAAAAGGACGCAGCCAAAACATGTTGAAATATTTCATTATATTCAAAGTGACCGTTAAAATAAGGTTTGCTTATACTGTCTGGAACAGTCGTTAAGTCGTTTATTGTAGTGATGTCTGACTGAAAAAATAGGCTAAAGGTCTAGCTCATTTATGTACAAATTCATTTATTGCTTATCATCGAATACCTTTTTGGAGTTGTCAGTAATTTACTTCTATTTGCGCATTCGTTAGCACCTCAAATGGACATTTTCATAGCATACTTTACACAGCTTGAAAGAAACATGTAATTTTCTGCGTTATCTAATGAACACACATGGAATGCTAGATTTGGCATAAGTTTATGGAATATTTCTGCTCAATTTACACTCTCTTAGAAAAAATGAATATTAAGAGTGATGTTATCCTTCTTGCACGTAAATACTTCGAGACTCAAAGATAAATATGACGCAATTGTATGTACAATTTAATGTGTTTTTAAACCCTTATTTGAAACCCACAATAATAAATACTGACACATTCAAAGTTACGTTTCGGATGCTACACTCTTAAAAATAATGAATTTTAGATGTTACGTAATTTTTATTGCCCGTAAATATTTCGAGACGTAAACATAAATATGACTCAATTCTATGTTCATGTTGATTAATTCTATCAATTCAATACGCAAGCAAAAATAACACAAGCAATCATTCTCAATATCCCGTTCCATAGCTTCGTGTTACATTAACTTATGAAATATATGTAATAGAATTAGATATACGTCTATAAAGCATTGAAGAATAGACACAAGACTGAGTTTTGAGATTTATATGATGTAACATTATATGATCGTTGACTTTGGTGCTAAAGCGTCACATCAATTGAACTTTCAACGCCATCGGCTTCATACGTCGCACCACATTTACCCAAGGAAGTAAAACATATAACCAAGATTTGCTGAATTTTTGAAATGATGTTCGAAATTAAGTAGATACTAGCGGTATTTTATAGCGTTGATTAATACAAATAAGTGCAATAACAGAATCATCCGTCAAGATTGTTTCGATCAACGATACTTCTAAGCATTGTTTTTGAACTACATGAAGTTTAGACTGCTTTTTAATTTTTTTTTTGGAGCAATTTATATGTGACAGCATGTTAGATACATTTTATATTTTTGGAGATTATTAGAAAATAAGAACAGAAGATTGCATCATTTCTCTTCGAACGAATGAAAGAGAATTGCTATTAATTGTTTGTGAATGGATTGAGAAACTGCACTTGGAATGTTGTTTAATATCAGTTTATATTGGCCAATTCAATGGCCTCAATAAATTTAATCTGATCACAGTATCTTGATTTTTTTTGGATAGCTACTAGAAAAAGGTTTCGTAAGTTCAAAAGTTATATCAAAAAGCATCTTAAATTGAAAAAATGACAAGTGCATTTCAATAATGTTATTTTGTATTTCATAGCCTACATTTACATCATGACAAGTAAATTTCAATTTGGAATATTCATGGTCATGTAGTTTTAAGAACAAATGTAAATCCAAGTCGGAAGGGCCGCTCCTTTTATGTGCATCCAAACAGACTTAAATTTACATGAATTTTTCTAAGAGTGTACATTTACAAAAGCTTTTAATGTAACCTCAAATCTAAGTCCGTAAAGAATTAAAAAAATGCCACTTGACTGAAAAGTGGAATGTGCAAGCCTTAAATTTACATGATCCTTGTCTTAGGTGTTATAACAATATCAGTTTTTCTAGTTTTTATGTTCATGTAAATGTAAGAACATACGCAAACTTCGGTCAAACGGGCCGCTCCTTTTATGTGTATCCAATTAGACTTAAATTTACATGATTTTTTTCTCCGATAACGCCTGAATCTTTTCTGTTGTATGAAAAATTGCAAGCGATTTCGTTGTTTACGCCTGCTTTGGCTTATAAGTGAACGAGGGTCAAATTTACGCATTTGTTAACATTCTTAATCTGTGTAACAAAAAAAAAAAATGATAAACTGTCATATTTCTAACCACTTGTCCAAAATAAGATTTCGCAGCTCCTGTTGTCGAGACGCCATTTTGAAAACTTCAATTTAGAAGTTAACAATATGCACATCAACACGAAGGTGAAAAGATCCACTGACAGTTAACCCATACACTGAAAGAAGTTCTTACGTTGACTCAGACCACTGACGCCATAATGTTACAAAAGATGTTTCCGGACATGCTTTATTCAATTATCCTAACGGACCACATTTATGCTTCGATCATTAAAACAATGTTTCCGATCGATTAAACTTAAAGTCATACACGAGTATTAAGAGCAACTTCAATTTCACCAAAATCATACAGTCATAAATTAAATTTTAAATTTCAATCGCTGAAGAATGTACCGAATATATTATATATCAGTACTGTAACCTGCAAATAACCGAAATTAATCGGAAAATAATAATTCTATATCGTCATCGAATGAAGTTGTAATAATATTCTGGCAAATTAACAAGGTTGAAGCCACCCGAACTAAACCCGATCTAAACTCGATCGTGCTCAGCCGTCCTCAGCCATTATTTTTTTTACTCTAAATCAATCCAAAGTATAGTGCAATTGATGATGAATGGAATTGAGCAAACATTTTCAATATAACTGTGAATTGATACACTAAAAAAAGGTGTTCCGCAAAGGCTGCTTCCCTTATGCTACTAAATCGGTTGAAATTTATCGAATTTAGAGCTGACCAAAGAATAAAACATTGCTACAAAACCTACGTTAGTACCGCAAAGGTTGCATTTTATGAGTCCAGAGTCATTTGCCTGCTCTAGGTGAGAATATTTTTGAATGTTAAGAATGATTTGAATATTTTCTGAAAACATTTTCTTTTCATCGAGACCATGCTCTTATTAAATGGAGACTGTTCATATTATTGAAATAAAACGTTACTCTGGTGTCATGAGACTTCTTAACGTAACTGAGAGAACGTGCCATACTTTCAATTTAATGAACCAATTCGCTGTTGTGCAGATTTGTGCTGCGGACGAGGTGGAATTTTTATTGTTATGACTAAAGTTGAACAATTTCTCTCCACGATAAAAAAGCATTTAACCAAACGTGACGTTTTTGGTGCGGCTCCCACCACAGAGGCTTTATAGTGGAAAAGTTGAACGGTCATTCTCTTTAATGCGAACCGGAATCGAAATTGTCTGCTTCAACCGGATGAGTCATTACAAATGGGCTATGAAATTGGCTTTTTTCTGTTTAATGTACCTGGAATTTGTCGGTGCTAATAACTTAGACTTGGATTAATTTATTATTTATCCCGATAAGAAACATATTCAAATAGTACATAAGAATAAATTCCTGGTTATCTGACCCAGAAAAAACGTAAAATAGACTTATATAATTTTATCATTTATTGGAAAGATTAAAAACTGTATCCTACCGTTTATAATGGACTGTCAATGTACATACCATATGGTTCCATCTTCTCTTAGCTCATATTTAACCACATTGTCTCTTAAGGGAGTGGAAATATCTAATATTTATGTGAAAATGATAATCGTGATAATTAAGTGCTAGTAGAACAATAACAATTGAAACTCATCTAACTGTTATTTCAACATTGGTGTTCAATGACAGGACGGTGTTTAGCAAAGTCTGTATGAGCAATGATAACTTCAAATTAACCTCAATTGAGCACTGAATGACAACTAACCTTAAAATACCTAGTTACCCTACCAGTGAAACAAAAAAGAAAATGGTACAGCATGACTTATGCAAAGACGTTGTGAAAGTGTGTATATAATAGATTATTCACTCCCCCTTTCGGTTAATGATGACTTGACAATTCTCTGTCGGCATGACAGCGATGGAAAAAACATCAGGAAGTCTCCAGAAAGTGCACAGAAAAAATCTGAATTTTCTTTACGTTTACTGACAAAAGCATGCTTTCGCATATAATATTGTCAAAAATGTATAAAATGTCTTTGATCATTACATGATTTATAATGTAAATTTTTTGTTATGCTTAATTTACGTACATGATATTGAACAGAAATTTAGACCAATTTCCCTCGCCGTGTATTTCTATTTGTCTACAACATGCATATTATGACGTTTTACGTATAAAATATGCATAAGCAAATGTTAAAGGAGACCGAAACATACTTTTTTGTTTTTTTTTGTATAATTTTGGTTTTTTTTTGGGGGTATTTTTGGGTGGGGGGTTTTTGGTTTTGTAATCCCCACTTTTTTTTTTTTTTTTTTGTGGTTATAAAAACCATAGTAGGGGAGAGTGCTCTAATGTAGGTCTATGGATCTAAAATTCGGCCTATCGATAAAATTTGCCTGTCCAAATTTTTTTTCCCATATTGATATGTCAACGAGGCAATATTACTGTATATTTATGATTTTATGGATAAAAAAGGTGAAAACATATTTACCTCGAGTTTTAAGCATAGGCCGAATCCTAGATCCACAGACCCACATTAGAGCACATTCCCCTATTTGTCTTCATCTCATGATCCTTTTTATAAAAAAATCGGAGGTGCCATGAAAAAAAAAATTAAAATTCGGCCTATCGATAAAATTTGCCTGTCCAAATTTTTTTCCTATATTGATATGTCAACGAGGCAATATTACTGTATATTTATGATTTTATGGATAAAAAAGGTGAAAACATATTTACCTCGAGTTTTAAGCATAGGCCGAATCCTAGATCCACAGACCCACATTAGAGCACATTCCCCTATTTGTCTTCATCTCATGATCCTTTTTATAAAAAAATCGGAGGTGCCATGAAAAAAAAAATTAAAATTCGGCCTATCGATAAAATTTGCCTGTCCAAATTTTTTTCCCATATTGATATGTCAACGAGGCAATATTACTGTATATTTATGATTTTATGGATAAAAAAGGTGAAAACATATTTACCTCGAGTCTTAAGCATAGGCCGAATCCTAGATCCATAGACCCACATTAGAGCACATTCCCCTATTTGTCTTCATCGCATGATCCTTTTTATAAAAAGGAAGACAGGTAATCGGAAGTGCCATGAAAAAAAAGCGCCTTCCTTTAGTGGCGAACCAGCCTAAAGCTGAAAGCCACCTAAATAAAGAAACATTAAAAGTTTTCGTACTATTCATTATATTATTAACACTTTTTGTGTCCATTAAAAATCGAACTGAGTTACCTAGTACAATTGGAGTTACACACCAGAAATTTATTTTCCATTTTGATAGATGCGGCTGGGTAGCTCAGTGATAACACTTTCTGCCTATTGAGGAGAAGGTCAGGAGTTCAGTCCTAGGTCCGTTCCCTTTCTGGCCTTGTGTCACTCTGCGTCTTGCTATCCTAAATAGATTTTAACTAAATATTAGTCTACTCTTCTTTCATAGGTCGCATCACTTACCTCAATGGCTCATTGATCTTGAAAATAATCCTACCTCTAACACACCTACTCTCTTGGCAACTATGGAGACGCAGAGGTAAACACGGTCTCTTACAACAATTACCATACTAACCATCGTCCCCTAAGACAGTGAGAAGGGGCTTTGAAGAGTGCTCTGACTATTCCAAAGGAAGACAGCATAAAATAAAAAGGATAAACTGTAACAAACTGAATAAATCGTCAATTTGGAATTTTTATATATACTGTAACAAACTGAATATTTATTTTGATATTTAGTAGTAGCTTATACATCAAAACATTGAACATTTTCGAAATAATTAAATCTTGTAACGGCAGTGGTAAATTCTTTTGCAAGAAGCTAACAAATAATCAATATCCGTTCATTAAGTTGGTTGTTGGTTCAAACAAAGTCAAAGCTTGCTATCGCGAGATTGTTCAGCTGTTGCTGAATATTGCCATTATTCATCTTGTGCAACAAATCCCTCCGCAGTTCAGACCACTGGCATGAGTTAGCACAAAACTGTTCTTAACGAGCTCCAGTAGAGTTTCACAGCTTCCTCCTCTCATAAATTTCATAAAGGAAAAAACTTTGAGCAACTCTCAACTCGAGTCAAGTTTATATTCATTTAATTTATATAATAGAATAGCGTGAGCTAGGTGTCAGACGAGAAACAATTAAGTGTTTCAGTTAGTAGCAGTGTGTTTCCAGCAGCGTCGAAAAATAAACTGTCAAAGTATCATTCACAAATGAACTTAATAAAAATGGTGCAATGATTGGAGCACGTATATTTGGAGTGGTGCGTAGATGACAGTTGATGAATTTCCGCGGAATTGGATAAGATTTTTTCTTCTTTTATGTAATCGAATAAGGGTCGGAGCACGTCGTTCAATGTTGTGTACAGATGAAAGACAAACTGAAATGAACAAACGAACGAATACAATTAATTTTGAATCAGCTTTGCTGTGGAAGTTTTAGATGGATACTTAAACTTCCGGCCATAGTTTTTTCTATTTCTTCCTCGAGGAATTTTCACTGATTTCAGACGAGATTCAATCGATTCAGATTAATAAAATGTATGTGGGTTCAATTCCTATTCCACTGGCTGGCAGTATATTTATGGAAGAAACCGGCATGCATCTATGTTGAGCTATTTGTGTTTATCTATCAATGTAGACAATTTTGGCCCCTAATATGAAAGGTATCTATTGCACATTCAACAACCAATTTCAACCCAGGCCAGCTTCATATACAATAAGACTCGTATGAACACTATCATGTATCAATTGGATACATGAAGACCATTCACACTACGGGAATTAAATTTCTATCAGTTGGTTGTCGTCTTCATTTTGGTTTGCATCGACGTAGGCTGATTTCTCGACTCTAGGTTTTGGCTTGTCGCACACATATGAATGAACCAAAATTTGGTTATCGAGTTATCAAATAGACGTATCTGCTTTTGTAAACAAAGAGGGGAAGTAAGATTCAAACGTAAATTTCTCAAAACAATCTGCACCCCACGGAAAGTAGCATCATCATCATGTTTGGGAAATGTTATTCCTTGTGTTGGTGGCCCTAGTTTGCATGAAAGTGCTAAGGGTTTCAAGAATTTAACGTTTGAATATTACTTCCCCTCATTGTTTACAAAATCAGATACGTCTGTTTGAAAAAGTACTCGAGAAATGTTCAGTATTGAGTAGCATCCAAACTTAACCAACATCCAAGTTTCATATTTCGCAAATAAAGATGATGGCGTTATTTTGTTTCAGATCCCGATTGTAATGAAAGCTAAGACGAGTGGTAGAACACGATTACAAGAAAATCACTAGACAGCTACCTCTCGCGAAACTCAGGAAACAAAAACTTTACAATCGAAGAATCAGCATCATTGCGAATGACTTTAAAAAAATACTTCACCAATTAGCCTCTCCGAAACAATCATGATTACTAGTTTTTGTATTAGAAATTTAGCACTTTGGAAAAACCGGAAAAAATTCCATATAGACAAGTCGAAAAAATCCAACAGGTAGTCCAAACGAAACAGATAAATAGAATAATTAGAAATTAGGATTATCTGATGTCGTTCCACTTCGTTCAGCGCAAGAAGAAAATTCAGTCGATTCAGCGCTCCGTTATTTTGGAATATTTATTACAGTGCGATCCTTCGAAGTTATAAGTTTTTTTTTTCTCAAAATCTATTCACTTCAGTTGTGGAGTGAAAGTAAGTTTTTTTTTTTTCTAAGAAGGAAATGTGGTTTTTCGCTTCATCTCCGCGTGGTGACGCTTACCAGCGATCCACTACTACATCGTCACCAGTCATCCGAAATCGTTGAGCTAGTGCACTCGAAGACGATCGGATTCACCCGTGCACCCACGCAGCGCACCGCTCCCCGTTTCCCGCGTAGAAGTGCGACAGCAGCAGCAGCAGCAGCAACAAATCTGTGATATAATTAAGTTTTTTTTCTCTCTTTCCCATCGCAATAGTGCTAGCTTTAATTTGTTACTTGTGTTCGTATATTGTGTTTGTGTGTGATTAAATTGTTGGGGGCGTTCAACGCTCCCACGAGTAAGGCAAATCGTGCATGTTGAAGAGGTTTCTGATGATGGGGAGACACAAAACAAATTTCGACCGCGATCGTATCCAATTGACTCGGCCGTACCATGGGTTGTCTACTTGCAGCCCAAAAAGAAACCTTTGAATGTATACCAAATTACTAGTGATCTGACGAAGCGAATCTCAGCCGTGACAGAGATCACGAAAGTAAAATTTAATAAACATAGAACTGGGAAATCTTCGGCTACCTGTTTGGTTGTTTGAACCCCGGGTAATGATCTGCCAAAACTGCCAGCAGATGGGACATACGGCCTCCCATTGTGGCAATAAGGCACGCCAATTCAAAGAGTGGTGAGAAGAAGGATAATCCGAATCCTCCTGGTTTTCGTAGTGCCAACTACACACAGGATTTCCCATCTCCCCCCATATCCAAAACCCCCGAAGCTCCGATTTTAAGAACAGAATCCTCCTCTTCATATGGGTTGATCTCATTCTATGATATTAAGGAAGGTATCTTCAAGTACCTTGCAATTTCTGACCCTCTTAAAAGCATTGTTCTGGCAATGCTTCCCACTGTGAAAACTCTTTTGAAGCAATTAACATCGAAGTGGCCCCTCCTTGCAGCTATCATTTCCTTCGATGGATAATTTGCCAAAAGAGGTCGGGGATTTGATCACTGTTGTGCAGTGGAATTGTCGAAGTCTTATTCCTAAATTGGAATCATTTAAATTGTAAGCTCACAATACCAGTTGTGATGCATTTGCTCTTTGTGGAACATGGCTCACTTCTAAAATCAATCTTCCGTTTCATGATTCCAACATTATTCGTTTTGATCGAGGGGATTCGCGGGGAGGAGGAGTACTTTTGGGGATCAAAAAGTGCTACTCCTTCTATGGAGTTAATTTTCCTCCAATTCCATGTATTGAAGTCGTCGCATGTCAGGCTGTTATTAAAAATAAAAGCCTTTGCATTGCACCTTGATCTGCTTTTGTCGCGGAATTTGCGGCAATTCATTATTCTTTACCAGCTGAAGCTATTCGCTCATTGAGACCGGTAAGGCACACCTCATATTTTCTCATGAAAAAACGAGGTCTTCTAAGTGCTGAATCTTCACGTTCTTTCATTATCACCTTTGTCTGGGTCACTTCTCATTCTTCGATTCCTGACAATGAGAAAGCGGACTCGCGTGCAAGGATGGGCGCTGTGGAAGGCGATATTTATGATCGTCAAATCGCCTTCAACGTTTTTTTTTTTTTTTTTGGTGGGATTTGTTGGGGGGGAGTATAAATGGAAAAAGGGGGTGGGGGGGGGGGCTTTTTCCCCCGGGGGGGGGGGGGGGGTGGGGGGTGGGGGGGGGGGGGGGATTTTTTTGGGGTGTTGTCTCGCATTTTTTTTATTTTTTTTTTTTAAGGTGACCGTTTCAGCGGGACGAAATCATAAGTCTTTAAATTATTTGTTAGGGAAAATCTGGGAAAACCAAAATTTCACGCACGACAGTTTCTAGCTATTATCAATACCTTTCATTTGGTGTGAAATTTTTTTTGAAATATTTTGTAAATTTCGAGTCTTATCAAATTTGGTGATCGGACTTCAGGTTTTTCCTTCCTCCCCAGAATCATAGCAAAAATAATGTTAGCTCACTTTGTGAATTGCTTTCAAAGTCAGCGTGGTGTGCATCCAAACATTGAAAGTAAAAAGCAATTTTTGTTTGATCAACATTGAGAACCATGCTGGGAATCATATGGCTCTCCAAAAGATCCGGAACGTCCGTAAAAGTGGCCAGTTCTAGGAATTAGTCCCATATGGATGAAATTTTCTTTTTGCAATCAACATTCAGTTTATGAAAGTATAATAGAATGAACTTCAATTCGTGGTCTGAAAATGTTCCTTCAGAGGTCGTATGGTGGCCACCCGGAAGATCCGGAACCTCCGTAAAAGTGGCCAGTTCTTGGAATTAGTCTCAAAACGAAGACTTTTTTGCAATCAACATCTAGTTTGTGAAAGTAGAATGAACTTCAATTTGTGGTCTGAAGATGTCCCTTCAGAGGTCGTATGGTGGCCACCCGGAAGATTCGGAACATCCGTAAAAGTGGCCAGTTCTTAGAATTAGTCCCAAAAAGACGTTTTTTTTTGCAATCAACATTTAGTTTGTGAAAGTAGAATGAACTTCAATTTGTGGTCTGAAGATGTCCCTTCAGAGGTCGTATGGTGGCCACCCGGAAGATTCGGAACATCCGTGAAAGTGGCCAGTTCTTAGAATTAGTCCAAAAAACGATGAATTAGTCCCAAAAAACGTTTTTTTTGCAATCAACATTTAGTTTGTGAAAGTAGAATGAACTTCAATTTGTGGTCTGAAGATGTCCCTTCAGAGGTCGCATGGTGGCCACCCGGAAGATTCGGAACATCCGTGAAAGTGGCCAGTTCTTGGAAGTAGTCCCAAAAAGACGTTTTTTTTTGCAATCAGCATTCAGTTTGTGAAAGTAGAATGAACTTCAATTTGTGGTCTGAACATGTCCCTTCAGAGGTCGTATGGTGGCCACCCGGAAGATTCGGAACATCCGTGAAAGTGGCCAGTTCTTAGAATTAGTCCCAAAAAATGTTTTTTTTTTGCAATCAACATTTAGTTTGTGAAAGTAGAATGAACTTCAATTTGCGATCTGAAAATGTCCCTTCATGTGGTGGCCACCCGGAAGATTCGGAACATCCTTGAAAGTGGCCAGTTTTTGGAAGTACAGCCATGACTCGATATAAATCAACTTTATTTTTTGACTTTTTTCGTCGATTTCTCGTAAACCACAACCCGATCATGACAAATGATGAGATCACTGCATATATGAGACAATTTAGAAACTACTGGTATCATCGATATGTATGGTTGCGTTATACTGAGTGAAAAATCGATGAAGAAAGCCAAAAAATAATGTTGCTTTATATCGAGGTATGCCTTTTTCTTGCAATCCACATTCAGTTTGAAAAAGTGGAATGAATGATTTTGTTATTTGAACATTTTCATTTGGGTGGGATCCCAAAAGGCCAGGATGTTGCATGTTGGAGATTGGATTTTAGGTATTTTATTCCTTCCCAGCACCATAGCAAGGATAATTGCATTGAAAATCAACGTGGTGTACATCAGCACATTGATAAAATATAAATTATTTTAGTTTGATCAAGAAGTCAGAACCATGCTGGAAGTAGTCCCAAACGGACGATCTTATGTTTTTTTTAATCAACATTTAGTTTCTGAAAGTAGAATGCACTTCAATTTGCAATCTGAAGATGTCCCTTCAAAGGTCATGTGGTGGCTATCTGGAAGATCCGGAACATGTAATCACATATCAGTTTATGAAGGTGGAAAAACTCCCAATTTATTCTTATAATTTCTATTCAGAGCTCATATGGTGGCAATCCAGAAGGCCACGATGTTAGCGGCCGAGAAGTTAGCGATCAAGGCGGATTCGGCCGGCTTGATAGCGGGTGGGATAATTAAATAGTTGCTATCATCAAAATGAGGATCAGTATTGTCCAATTGACCCATATTCATAAGCTTTGCGTAATTGGGTATGGGCGGGAATCTGCAAACACTACTGGATATTAAATTGGAAGTAAGGAGGGTCCAACATTTGGATTGTTGCGATACTTGATAAACTACGACATACTACTGGAATAAGCGTGAAGATGCTTTTTTAGATTCATTCGGTTCTGTTTGAATTCGTTGCATGTTGCATGGGGCGGGTGCATTGCAACCGGAATGATTGCGGCTGAGACGAATGTGGCCTTATTGTGGCGATGTGGCCTTATTGTGGTCGAGTGTGTGTTTGTTTGTTGGGATGTGATGATATATTGAAGGGACATCTTCAGATCACAAATTGAAGTTCATTCTACTTTCACAAACTAAATGTTCGATGGCCATCATTCTTCCATACTGAAGGACATCTTCAGACCAAAAATTGAAGTTCATTCTACTTTCACAAACTAAATGTTGATTGCAAAAAAAATCGTCTTTTTGGGACTAATTCTAAGAACTGGCCACTTTCACGGATGTTCCGAATCTTCCGGGTGGCCACCATACGACCTCTGAAGGGACATCTTCAGACCACAAATTGAAGTTCATTCTACTTTCACAAACTAAATGTTGATTGCAAAAAAAAATCGTCTTTTTGGGACTAATTCTAAGAACTGGCCACTTTCACGGATGTTCCGAATCTTCCGGGTGGCCACCATACGACCTCTGAAGGGACATCTTCAGACCACAAATTGAAGTTCATTCTACTTTCACAAACTAGATGTTGATTGCAAAAAAGTCTTCGTTTTGAGACTAATTCCAAGAACTGGCCACTTTTACGGAGGTTCCGGATCTTCCGGGTGGCCACCACATGACCTCTGAAGGAACATTTTCAGACCACGAATTGAAGTTCATTCTATTATACTTTCATAAACTGAATGTTGATTGCAAAAAGAAAATTTCATCCATATGGGACTAATTCCTAGAACTGGCCACTTTTACGGACGTTCCGGATCTTTTGGAGAGCCATATGATTCCCAGCATGGTTCTCAATGTTGATCAAACAAAAATTGCTTTTTACTTTCAATGTTTGGATGCACACCACGCTGACTTTGAAAGCAATTCACAAAGTGAGCTAACATTATTTTTGCTATGATTCTGGGGAGGAAGGAAAAACCTGAAGTCCGATCACCAAATTTGATAAGACTCGAAATTTACAAAATATTTCAAAAAAAAATTTCACACCAAATGAAAGGTATTGATAATAGCTAGAAACTGTCGTGCGTGAAATTTTGGTTTTCCCAGATTTTCCCTAACAAATAATTTAAAGACTTATGATTTCGTCCCGCTGAAACGGTCACCTTAAGTTTCCGTAGGGGTAAGGGAACGAACGACTGTCTCGCGTCGCTTTCCACAGATATTCAGTTAGCTTTTGCTAAAAAAGAGCGAATGGCTTCTATATTCTTGGATATCAAGGGGGTTTTT